>JAFLJL010000342.1:0-27500 GCA_018398815.1 Conus ventricosus | reverse complement strand
TTTTTGAAACCTCAACAAACATACTACGGTATTGTACACCAGCCTTTTCTGGGATTGCATTCTTCTTAAAACTGAAAAGGCAGAGGAGTCAAATTACCACTTTCCGCGGTCACTAAGAAGAAACAACCAGGTTTCGAAATATCGGTATATGACCAGGAGTTATATGTTAGTGAGTTTCCCTCCCTATTGGAGGATGTCTCCCCCTTGGAGAATATAAGCTTGCTGAAGGCTCATTTTGAGAAGCATTTATTTTATTTTTCCCCATTCACCCACTCAAGCACATACTGTTAGTTAGGCAGACTCATCTACCACTGCAGATATGAATGCGTATTTCCCCTATTTCTTCAATCTAAGACATAAGAGCAAGCTTTGTTTATAATTCAATATTTCTTGCAGTCATTGCAACACCAAGCTGCTCTGTACGTTGCTGGAACGGTGCTCGGTACTTATCCTTGGAATTTATTAGGTTGTTGTATTTTAGTCCCTTGCAGATTCATTCCAAGAACTGGCCCTCAGCACTTGTGTCTTAAGAGGATATCTTTTTATATTTTCTACTTTTCACAGAAAATGTAGCTTGTTTTGCTCTTTCATGATTTTCGTTTGCTTCTTAGACGGCACCTTTGGTTGGTTTGTTGAAAACTCAACAAACATACTACGGTATTGTACACCAGCCTTTTCTGGGATAGCATTCTTCTTAAAACTGAAAAGGCAGAGGAGTCAAATTACCACTTTCTGCGGTCACTGAGGAGAAACAACCAGGTTTCGAAATATCGGTATATGACCAGGAGTTATATGTTAGTGAGTTTCCCTCCCTATTGGAGGATGTCTCCCCCTTGGAGAATATAAGCTTGCTGAAGGCTCATTTTGAGAAGCATTTATTTTTATTATACTGTTAGTTAGGCAGAATCATCTACGACTGCAGATATGAATGTGTATTTCCCCCTATTTCTTCAATCTAAGACATAAGAGCAAGCTTTGTTTATAATTCAATATAAAAAAAAATAAAAAAAGACTCCAAAAAGCAGTCCAGCAGAGCCAGCAAGGGCAATGGACAACGTGGGAGAATGCACTCAAAAGAAGTCTCACTTGGAATGACATTTGGCACATGGCCCCTCTCAGGATCAGCTTCATTCTCAGATCTGCATATGACCTTCTGCCCTCAAATGCAAACCTGGTAAAGTGGGGAAAACAGACGATCCTGCATGCCCCCTCTGCCATGAAAAACAAACAGTGGACCATGTTCTAAGCTCATGTAAAGTAGCCCTGGCTCAAGGAAGGTACACATGGAGGCACAACCAAGTGCTCTAAGAGATTGTACAAGTAGTCTGGGCTAGTACCAACACCACAAAAGGGCGAATCAGGACTCCAAAAGCACCCGCAACATTCTTCACGGCAGGAGGCAGCAAATCATGGCCAAGAACAACAGTGCCACTCGAAACATGCAGGCAGAGTCGGCTGGATGGGGCAGATGACTGGGAGTGCACTGCAGACCTCCCAGAATGGAAGAGTCACCCAGAGATCATCAGCAAGAGTGGCATGAGACCAGACATAGTAGTCCACTCTAAGTCAACCAAGCAGCTGATCATGATCGAGCTAATGGTGCCATATGAAAACAGAATGGAGGCAGCTCAAATCTACAAGACTGAAAAGTATGCTGATCTGGCAAACAGCCTGAGGGGAGAAGGCTATCTGGTCAAAGTCCTCACTGCAGAAATTGGAGCTAGGGGATTTGTAGGAACGTCTGCATACAGCCTCATGAAACAGCTCTCAGTTGCAGGGAAGGAAAAAACCAGAGCCCTGAAAGCAATGGCAGAAGCGGCAGAGAGGTTTTCAAGCTGGATCTGGTCAAGGAGGAACAAAAGTGAACTTCATAAGGCTTAATTTCCCTACAAATATCAGGTGTCCCTGTGGCTCAGTGGTTAAAGCGCGAGTCATTAAGTGGAAAATGAGCATTACCAGAGGGTCATGGGTTCGAATCCCAGCCATGGCTCGTCCCAAGATGGGTAAACAAAAAAAGGGGCAGCAGAGGGACATCCGGAGTCATGAACCGGGTGTGGCCTAACCCCCCTAGAGTGTCAGGAGATAAGGGCCGAAACACTTGCTTGAAGGGGGCTTCTCTTCTGAGGACTCTCTGCTGCCACGCTCTCCACGAGTTTCTTTCTACTATATATATTCACATATACATGTGTGTGTGTGTGTGTGTGTGTGTGTGTGTGTGTGTGTGGACAAATATACACAAAGTTATACACACACACACACACACACACACACACACACACACACACACACACAGCTCAGCATGCACACAAGCACTCTATCTGATTTGCTCTCTCTCTCTCTCTTCTCTCTCTCTCTCTCTCTCTCTCTCTCTCTCTCTCTTTGTTATATGGGGGGACCGATCTGAGTGCTCAACCTGTGTGACAGCTTTGGTCGACTTCGTCTTGATATGGTTGACTTTTGATGGCTGTAGCGGACTGACTGTGTCAAATTTTGCATCAGTCTGTTTGCTAGGTGCGCGCATTCGACTGGTGTTAAAAAGTGAGTTATTCGGGTTGACACTGTCAAGTTATTTATTGATTTGTTTTTTTTTGGTGACATCAAGGTAAGAGAACTAATAAATACCAATCCTGACTCACCCCGCCCTCAACAAAGTTTCGGGCGGTTTGAGCCAGGAATTGGTATTTATTAGTTCTCTCCTAGTAAACCCTACAAACAAACATACTGTGTAGGATTGTCTGTTTTCAATACTAATTTACTAAACTTTTCAGATTTCAGTTTTTGTTTAATCCTGGGTTTTTCCTGGTCATTTTCAATAACATCATTTTCACGCAGACATTCGTCAAATGAGTCTCTGTCTTTCATGTGAAATAACACTACAGTCTTTAACTGTTCTCTAAAGTCTTTTAAAACCGAGTTATATTTCTGGCATAAAATCCACACACTTATCCCATCATGTCTTCCGCTGAAAGCCAGCTTTGACAAAGTGTTTCTCTTTTTAACTATATCTTTTTCTGCCGAACAGTCATCTATAATAAAGAGTGTCTGCGTTCCTTCAAACACTTTATAAAAGTATTCTAAACACTCACTCAGTTTAGTGCTAGGATTAACTAAATATACGTCATTGTCTGTCCATATAAACCTTCTATCATGATATGCTTTGTTCCTTTTAAGTGTTGGACAGAAAATCACAATATGATCAAAATTATAGCGATAAACTGTTTGTAATAAGTCTAGGACAAATATTGTTTTTCCACAACCAGTCTGCCCACAAATCATTGAACAATGAGGGGATTTTATCATAAAGTTTAACTGCTCCATAGTTTTATAACAGAATTTAATCTAATCCAGTTATTATTTTTATCATACTCTCCGTCAAAACTTGTTCAGTATAATAAAACCCTACGAGGCCTAAATGTGTAAGATTAATCCAATTCAGTTCTGTAAGATTGTTTCTATTTAAGTCAACATTGATTTTGTTGCTTGTTGTTATGATCTTAATATCCTCACCATTGTGAAGAACGACGATGGTAACGTTAAGGCGTTTAACGTCTAAGTTTTGCCAGCTAATATTAATTCCTTTTATAAGGTCATCACTAACGCCCACAACCCCATCCCTCTCCACATCTTTAAAGACAGAAATTTCAAATATTATTGTGAACGTGTCTCCTAATTTTCTGCTTGGAAAGAACTGTAATTTTGTAGAAGCTTTTTTTACAACTGTTTCTTTTCTGTGGAGGATGTACTGTTTTTTCCCATACGGCGTTATTTCAATTTCTTTCCGACTATTGTCGTCCGGCATAAGACTTACATGTAAAGGGCCAGAGTTGAATGCTTTTCTGAAACTTTTTTGACGGCTAAAATATGTAATGGGCTTATGAATTCAAATTTTTTGTCCCATTCTAAATATGGTTCTAAGTGCCATTTGAGGTCAGGTTTTCGAACTATTTTATATTCATACTGGCCAACATTATTTGCCTCTAGATTGCGCAGTTGTTCTAGTTTAGGAAACTTTTTGCTGTCGCCAACCTCTTTGCGTTTATAATCACCATCTTTAGTGTACTCAAAACCATACAAAGCGCCTATCTCACCGTTCTGTTCAAAGTCTGTAACGTCTGCAAGGTCTTTTAATTCTAAAGTTATACACCTTACAGGCGCTAATGTAACTCCCGATTCTTCTGGCCACCGCGACATTATTTTTTAGTAACGTATTATTTTTTTTTCCAAAACAATGTGTAGGTTATCACATTTCACAACTTTTCTGCTTTGTCTTTGATTTTTATATTAAATGATCCAACCCTCCCACAAACTAATCTTTTAAACTGTAAATTAGGAATTGTATAATTTCATAATCGCAATATGCAGCTTTCCCTGACGGAAGAGCTCTTAAAACAGTTGAGGCCTTCCATCATATAAGTTTTCATCAGTGCTCAGCTCATCCAAATGAACATAGAGTAATGAATGTAATGCAAGATCGAGCGGATTTTCTCCCTCATAAGTAGTTTTTGTTTGACGTAACTCTAAAACTATGGGTGGGGGCCGATTGGCAGTTGTAAAGCCTAACATTTTAGCTAGCTCTTTATCAAAATAGTACCCTACTTCTTCTTCTTCAGGTTTGAAGGTCAACATTGTTTTCAGATTCGCATTGTTAAGTTTGAGAGCAATGTCAAAGTTACTCATTGCTTCTTTTAGCGAGCAAAACCCGTAATAACCATCAGGTATGGTTAACTGGCTAACTAATTGGCCTCTATTATTAACTTTTTAATCTTATATTCTCCTTGGCTTTACTTATATTAAACCATACGACTTTGTAGAATATTTCATGGAGCGCGACCGTTCTGGTTCCGCATTCGTTATCAATAGCATGCTCTAAAAACGAAGGACGGTCTTGAGTTGTTATTGTTACAAACATTTTTTGAACGAAATAAAAATGAGCGCGTTCAAATATACTGATGCAAAATATTCTGTTGGGCCGCACTACAAATCTTAAAAACATAACAACTGATACTCTTGACATTGCTGTGACCCAGACTGTCACTTTTCATAAAAAAGGTGAGTACTCCATTGAAGAGCTATCTTAACCCCCCTATTGAAAACGACCACATCAAGAAAGCGTGGTTTAGTCATCCGATGCAGTTTTATCAGAACCAGTTAAACTTTGCTGTGTTTTGCGCATCAACTGGGTGTGAGTGGCGTATGCTGATCATTTAAATCACCATGATCCTTTGGTGAGGTCAGTGTACAGATTTCATTTTTATTACACCTTTAGACGTATTTTGGCTGAATTGCAAGCGCCATTGCCAAATGACAAACCGTTTAATCCACTCAGCAACAGAATAGACATGAAGGCTTTTGAAAGGATCTGTAACGAATTCAATATTAACATCAAGACAGACTTTAGACAAAAGTTGGATCTTAATCATGGCCTAGGCGACCTTTATTTTCGGGGCACGCACAGAAAGTATAACTATGACGGCATCCTCCTTTCAAAACTTTCTTTTCAGGCAAAACTGTTCAGCTTGGTCCCTACAGCAAGAGCATAAAACAGCATGGACAACATTTATCTTAGACACTTCTAAGGGCCTAACTAAAGCAGGAATAGAACGAATAAACGACTCTATTCGTACTTACGTTTGGTGTTTGCTAGGTTCGCAAGCACAGGCGAGATCGAGCATAACTAATCCTTCTACTGGCTTTGACGCACAAAAACAGTACTTGGCAAATTTAGAGGACGCTATTAATTCTACAGTTGATTTGCCTTCAAGTATTAAAAGGTACCAAAATGTTTTACAATACGCAAGATCGAAAGTAGACTTTGCTGTTGGCACTGGTTTATACATGCTGCCTTCTGACCTCAGACTCCAGATAGGTACAATAATAAACTATAATAATGAAATTCTTATAGCAGGCAATGAACAGAAGGTTGGGAAAAACGACATAAATTCTGAGCCAGTAATATTACAAACAATAAAAGAACACCCAAGATTAAGTCATCCAATCCCCGAAGTCCAAAGCCCAAAGGCCGTTGAAGATCTGGACTCTGTTCGCGATGACCATGAATATGAAAAGACAGCACTTGTTTTGGATTAACTGGCCTAGGATTATTTGGTCTTTATCTTGCTAAAAAGTAACCCAACTATTAAGAGAACTAATGTCCATAAGTGCTCGGCCATAAAGCCAACTACTTTGCTTGCAGTAGACAAAAGCCAGCTAACGACACCCCCTAATATACCCGGTAAAGAGTCTATAGCTTTACCAGCTAATTTTTTTAATAAACTCGCAAGATGATCAAGCTGTTTTTTTACCCATGATTTATCCGGTGGAGGCGATGGCGATGGAGGCACTGGGCTTTGACCTCCACCGCCGCCTGTAATAGCCATCACCAGTGTACTTATTGCAAATCCTAAGGCCGTTATAACGCTTGCTAATGTGACTCCTTGCTCTCTTAAACAGTGTTCGGATTCGTTCTGCTAGCGTTGTGTCTTCATATAAAATTCTTTGGATAGTTTCTCTTATTCTGCTCACTTGAGTTCGTAATTGTTCTCGGTTAGTAGACAACACTTCTAGTCTTGCTGATCTTTCTTGTTCAAGATCTTTTAGTCTTTGGGTTATTCTTTCTTTAATATCAGGTCCTAAGTTGGCGTCATCAGCCTCAACGAGTTTTTCTTTTTCTCTTTTTATATGCTCATCTATTTCACCCAGTTTTGCTAAATTGTTTGTTAATTCGCCTCTGATGCTTCTTAAAGCATGATCAAGGGCTGCTATTTCTCGCATGGGTAGCGGTGAGTCGTGTATAGTCTTTAATGCTGTTTCTTCTGAAAAACTGGTTTCTGTCTCTATTGCATTTATTATTTCATTTGCTGATTGATTTAATTCTTTAAGTTCCATGTTTTGTATTTGGTTAGCTGTTGGAAGTTCTTGCAGTGTGTTTTGAAGTTTAGAAACTGCCTCCGCCCTTAATTTCGGTCTAACAAGACCAAGGCGATTTTGATCTTTCACACTGAGTCTTTGTATAATTGTACTCTTGGCTAAAAACTTTGATGGGTCTGGTTTAGTTGTAAGCCGAACAAGTTGCCCTTGATCTTTTTTTACAGACAAATGATCATCTTTTAATTAAAAAATCTTTTGGGTCTAAATTGGGGGGTTCTTGACCTAAACTTTCGTAAAATGTTTTAAACCCTTTATTTTTCTTTTATTCTGCCGCATTGAAGCGTGGCGATGTTTATTAAAGGGATCATTTCACCATCGTCTCCAGGATCAAAACATCAAATTTTCTTCACCTTCATTTCTTGCCATTTTTTTTAAATAAAACTTTTTTTTTTTTTTTATAAAAATGCGCAAACATATGGTTCAATTTTTGGGCCCGCATAAAAAGCTGAAAGACCCCTTTTGGCGTAAGGGGAAATAAAGGGAATATTACTGTTCCAAATAACCCTACATTGAGCAGATCAAATTCTTACTGAAAAATTTTGGGACCTGGAGCAATGAAGGATTGTCCGGGTCGCGCGTCTTACTTTCAAATAAACTCACATCAAAACAACCAAAAACAGGACGTTGCCAAAACTAGGCGGGCAATCGTTAAAAAATTTTTCATAAAATTTAGGGGCAAGAAATATTTTTTTAAACAAAGACCATTTTTAAACCTATTCTAAATTATGGGCAACCAAAAATGAAAGGGTGATCTTGCGTTTCGAAAGTTTGAAGAAGCCTAAAATAGAAACCCCGGAATGCTAATAAAGCCGGCAAAATATTTTGTAAATTTTTGCGATGGAAACGCTTTTTTTCCCTTTCCCCTTAGATTTTATTTGTTAAAAGCGCATGGCCCATACCAAAGCAAAAAAGAAATTGTCATTAACAACTTTTAAGAATACAAAAGGTTTTAAAACGCCAAAAAAGACGTTTTTGGAATTTTAAATTTGCGTTTTTAAAGCAACCCAATTTGAAGGGATTGAAAAATATACCAAAATTAGAATTTTTTTTTCGTGGGGTTTTTCACTACAACAAACCCAAAGCGGGGCCTTTAATTTAGTTTTGGGTCAAAAGAGAAAATTTTTTTGTGGGGTGGGGGAAAAAACCCCAAATTTGGGGGAAAAAAAGGAAGTGAAAATTTTATTAATCCAAATAACAAAATAAATGTTCATTGAAGGGCAGCCCCCAAAATCTCAGCGGCTTAAAACCTTTATACCATTTTAGGAATAAGAAAATGTTTTGGGGGTGGGTGAGAAACCCCAAAAATTTGAACCTTTGTCTAAAGGGATCAACCTTCACAAATGTTAGACCGATGATTTTTAAACAACAAAAACGCCATTTGGATACCAAGGTTCACAGAGGATAAAAGTGCTAAGGGGGAAATTTAAGACTAATAAATTCAAATTTGATAAAAAAAAGGGGGGGGCAAAAACCATTAAACACTTTTTTTTTAAATTTTAGGCAGCTGAATACCCCAAAAAGGGATTTAAAAATTCAATATAAATTTTTTATTTTTAAAAAAAGTTTTGGTCAGTTTAAAATTGGCCAACGGGGCGGGGCCAAGAAAAGATATAGAAAAAATAGAAAAAAAAACCTCGATTCCAATTTTTACACAAAGAAAAAAATAAGCTAATTTTCAAATAAGCAAAACCAAACGAAGGTATTCGCTGTTTAATGTTTAATATTATATGGTACTTAAGTTTATAAGGAAGGGGTTGGTTTTAAAAAGGGGATAGAGGGTTTAAATTGGGGTTGGGGTTTTAGGGGGTGGCTTTAGGTGTAAGTACTCCCCCACAAAAAATAAAAAAAACCCCAAAAAAGCACCACTATGGTTCAACTAATAACCTAAATTATTTGCTAAAAACTGACAATAAAAAACACTAGCTGACTCAAACATCAGGGATGAAATTTAGTCGTTTACGGGCTGTTTTTTTGAGACTACAAAAGACAAAAGTTTGATCTTCAAAAAAAGGGGCGGGGGCAATTTTTTCTCAACACCAGACCCGACAAAAAAAAGGAATGCTTAAAAAAAAAACGAAAATTAAACCTTTCTAAACGCTCCTAACAAAACGAAGGGTGTTTATCTTTTGTTTAGGGTCAAGCACAAAAAACCCTTTGATTTTGTTTCTGTTTAATTTATTTTTTTTTAAATTTAAATAAAATTTGATTAAAAAAGAAACTAAACATGGCTAAGATATTGAAGGCCCAACGAATTTTTTAAAGGGAAAGCTTAGAGAGAGCGTTTCAAGAGCACTGAATGAATTGATTTAAAGTCTTTGATCCAGCAAAGGGCGGGCAAGCGTTGTACATGCATTCTAAATTTTCCAAAGTAAACAAAAATAACCCCCAGTTAAAGTAATTTTAGCTTTTTTTAATTGACTAGTAACAATAAATAAGAAAATCTAGAAGTCGGGGTCTAAACAAACAACAGACTTTTTTTTTTTAAAATGATTACCCCCGGTTGGGGCAGACAACTGTTTTGCACAGTTTGACGCCCCGCTGAAGAAGCCAAAATGAGAGGCTCTGGTTGGTCAGAGGGAAGTCTTAAGATCAGACTAAAACGGGCTAAGTATGCACCGATTGGGGCAAGCCCTTACTTTCCACTGCCTCGGAGTTGGTACGAAAAGAGCATTCTAACATAAAAAATTCAGACAAAAAATGCTTTAGTGGTGTTTCTCGCAAGGCGCAAAATACCGAAAAACGCAGAAGATACTAACATCACCTTACATAAAGATCTTAAACTTTATGGGTGCCCTTCCCTTTAGCGTGGATTCCTTTTATCGGTTTGAAGAAAAAAACAAACCAATAATTTTTAATGATACACATGGATGAGGAAAAAAACACCCGAAAAAAGTGTCTAAGAACACCCCACATTGGGCGAACCAAAAAAAATCATGTTGATTACTATGTGTTTTCACCTGCGGGCTCCCGCTTACACATTGAACAAACAATGGTAAACTAATGCAGCAACTTCAAAAAGGGACATAAACAAAAATTCGAAAAAAATGTTTTAACAAAAATTTCCTCTTTTAAAAGGGGCGAGTGAAATAAAAACCTGTTTTGGCCCGTTGACTGTAATACAAAAACAAATTACGCCCCCACCGGGATCAAAGTTAGTTTTAAAACTGGAAGGGGGATAAAAAATTTTCCCATTTTTGTTTACGCAACTTTGAATCGCTCATTTTCCTTATAAGGGCCACGCCAAAAAAACTTCAAAAAAACATTCTAAGATAATCAAAATTTTGTTCATTTCCTTCATTATTGTCGGGTGGGAGGGGTTTTTTCATTCAAACCCAAATTAATAGAGGGCCAAATCCCGAGAAACTTCTTAAACGCACAAAAAGGCGTAATGACTGTTCTAATAACAATTTTTCTAAAATCAGATGACCCTGGGGACCCCAACATATGACTCAGCCACTCATTGTTGGATTTGGGGTTTGAACTAGGGGAAAAAGCAAAAAACCCAACAAAAGAACCATGATCACATTATGAAAGTTCAAGGAGCAGCGACAGTAAATGCAATTTTAAACAAAAGTTTAACCAAAGACATGGAAGCTGCCCATCTTCTTTCAAACTCGAGGTTACGACCTATTTTTTTAAAAAAAGCAGGGGGCGATGCCTTCAGGGTGCGCATTGCACAGTCATCAAAAAGTACATGGGCTTTAATCTAAAAACATGTCTTTTATGCTCATGCAACACATGAGGGGTTCTTTAAGTCACGGCTATGTCCAAAAGTCCTCCCCAATAACAAGAACATTTTGACTAAACCTTTTTTTAAAAAGGGGCGTTTACCCTTATGAGTACATAACAGTTAAAAGGTTTGATGAAGAAACCCTTCCACCAAAAGGCGCTTTCTTTTCCTATCTAAAGGGGAAAGACACAGTGATTCTGATTACCACATGCTCAAGATCGTGGCAGAAGTGTTTGTAAAACAGGGGAGACTACAGACTCCACTTAAGGCGAACTTTTTTGGCGATATTTTTAAAAAATTATAGAAAGACCGCATAAAAACTTTAAAAGCCTGGACCCGGGCCCATTACATTTCTCCCCGGGATGAGCGGGGATCTTTCTAAATTTACTGGTACAATTGATTTTTTTTCTGACCACCAAAAATTCAATTTTGAAAAGGGGTTTTGCGTGGGGGAATTTAAAAAAAGGCGTCGATCATTACGTAAAACAAAAAAACAAATATTTGGACGACAGACCAAGAAAAAAGGTCTAACATCTCATGTTTTTTAGACGCAAACAATCTGATGGAGGGCAAGGCGCAATCACTTCCATTACGAAATTTTTTAAAATGACACAGGGGGCGATCCAATAAACAAAAGGCAAAAAGTGTTGGCATTTAACGCCAAAACAACACGTGGTTTCATTCTAGAGTTATTTAGAAAACCAAATAAACTCCATACCCAAAATGACTTTCCATTAGCAGCAAAAGTCTAAAGATAAATCCAAGAGAGCCCCCTAAACTTGTGCCTAATCTCGGGGAAAAAAAAATTTATTCTGCTTTACAGATTTCAAAATTTATTTAAGACAGGGTTTGAATTGACAGCAGTTCATCGCAAATTGCTTTTAAACAAGAACATTAAAGAAACCATACACATGAAGAACACGATCTTAAACAACCCACAATGCTTCGAAAAAGATTTTTTAAAAGCTGATGAAAAACGCTTTTTGGAAAGACTATGGAAATCCCACAACGAAAGTCAGTTTAGTCACCAAAAGAACAAAGCAAAACGACTTAAAAAACCAAATTATGGGATTTTAAAAAGTTTCATGATCACTTTTTTGGCAAAATAAAAAAAAAAAAGTCAAAGGGGACAACCCTTTTTATTGGGTTTTAGTTTTAGAATTACAAGCTTTTTGATGTTAAAAATTTCTTTATGACATTAAGCCCCGTACCTGAGTCCAAGTATTTTACACAGATACAGAGTTTTGTTTAAGATATTCCACTGAAGATTTTTTAAAAAGACATAAAATTAAAAAGTACAAAAGGAGCGATTTGGGGGTTTGACACTTCCGATTACCAAAAAAATTTCGCCACATTCAATAACTAACAAGAATTTGGAAAGATAAGGGATGAAATATCGGAAAAGGGATCAAGGAGTATGGGGGGTTAAGCAAAAATACAGATTTCGACCCGGGAAAACTTTAAGAAGCAAAGGGAAACTCGCAGTGTTGTGCATCAACATATCCCAGACAACTCAAAGCATTGTTTGGCGAAAAATTTTTTCATCAGCAACGTAAAACTGCGATCTAATCTACAAGACAACACAAAAGTTGTAAAAAAAAGTCGTTAATAGAAAAAACACAAACGATATTTGTTAATCCAAATTTTCAATGCAATCGGCACTGAGGGCCGCATAAACAGGGGGTTTTTATTTTTCATCAACTTTTTTTAAAAACAATCAAACTTCAACCAAAATTTATTTAAATCTTTTCTCATGTTTTCTTGAGCGTTTTGAATTTTTTATTATTTCAAAATATCTTTTCCCAAATTTGGGGGTTTGAGTTTAGGTGACGGGGTTTAGCATCATTGATTAAACCCCGAAAAAAGTTTCCTTAATAGCATTTACACGCATGAAATGATTTTCCTATCATTTTCAAGGCCTCCCTTTTCCATTCTTGTTTCATTTTCGCTTTTTTTTTGAGCTTCCATTTAAAAAACCCAAATATATTTACGTAAAAATTAAAAAAGCAAAAGGGAAAGTGTCTGGGGGATTAAACCAGTTCTTCTTTTGCAAAAATCTTTGAGGACTGGTTTTTTTGTTGTGTCATTTTTTTCCCAAATAAACACGGGCGGGTTCATTTTACAAATTTTTTTATTTTATATGGATCAACACCCAAAATGGGTCGTGCCCTGATGCAGTGTCCCCTTTTGCTTCCCCCCTAAAAAAAGGTACCCTTTCTTTCAAACCAAACGTAAATTTGCTGGGTGACGGGTCTCAGCAACATTTATTGTTTTTTTTTGATTTCTTGTACTGGTTTAACCCTTTAAAAATTTTTCATTTTTCTTGCGCGCAAAACAGGCACTTCAACCCATTCGTTTGCAAGAATTGTCAACAGCTCTCTTAACTGGGGAGGAAAAAAGTCTTTCAGCTAAAATTTTTTTAAAGTTTTCGGGACTAAAGCCTGGATCGGAACTCTGGAATGCTCTTTTAATGGTAACTCTAGTTTTAAAAATAATTTTATTCACTTTCCCTTTAAATTCTTTTTATCATCGACTTAATCAGCGAGGAAATTTAAGGGACCCCGTTGGGATATTAGTTGTAAGCAACAAACAGCAAAGACCTTTTGGTTTTGGGTTTCCCCTCTTTTTACTTAAGCATTCAATGAGTAAGGCGTATTAAACGTTTCTCTAATCGTAAAAAGGGGAAATAAGAAGGCCTTTGATGTGTCGTTTGGGGGTATTGCAAAGGGGGTTCTTTTCGTTTGGTGAGGAAATAAATTTTCCAAATCGCTTTTTTAGATAACCATTCCTTTGCTGTTTGTTCACGACACCTGCCCTTGGCTTTGCTTTTTGATTTTCCGTGATTCCCTTCCAATCCTTTTTGGGGAATAAAGATTTTTTTTCATTTTTTTCTCACCAATTTTTTGTGCAACAAAATCACAACGGGCAACCCAAAGCAAAAAAAAGCGATTTTTTGCATCTTTTTTTTCGAGGGGGGATAAAAATCACGAATTTGGCGAGGGCAAGTTTCGATTGGTTTTCCCTTTTCAAAATAATATTTTTTTATCGTTGGCAACACTTTAAATGTTAAGCTGCATGCCCCGTTTTTTCAGGGGTTTTATTAATAAAATCTAACTGCTCAAGTCTGCTTTTCTACGTCTGTGCACGCTAGTTGCCCTAGCTTTTTTATGTCTTTTTCTCTCGCCGTCATCCCCAGTTTTCTAAATCAAATTTCTTTCCCCTAAAAGCGAGCGCATAACCACGCCCGCCCATCATCATTACAGTGGGAAACCATTTTTTATAAATGATTTTTTCTTACATATTTTTTATGTCCGGAAAATTTTTCCTGCTAACTAGAAAATCTTTCGTAGCAAAAAAGCTGCAATGATAGCAATTAGCTTTTCTGAATCCTCAAATCTATTTTTGGGCCCAAAACGCTGGTTTAATTTTTAAAAGCTTTTACCAAGCGAGTATCCACACTTAGACCTCCAATAACAGCAAATGGATACAAGGTTTGGGAACAGTTTTTTTTTGGGGCTCATTTTTTAAAAATAAAATAATAAAATTAATAAAAAACATAAAATGATGATCTACTACACTACAAGGCGGGCCCAAACCTTCCTGAACTTAAAAGACCAAGTTGATGGGGCCCAAACGTTTTTGCCCCAAAAGGAGAGGTTGTATTCTTTTGGGACGGTGGAAAAACAAAACGTCCTCGGGAAATGAATTCAGCTTTTAACAAATTTAAAAATTCCCCAAGACTTTAAAAATATCATAACAGGGATGAAGGGGCCCGCTGGGGTCTAAAGGGGAAAAGGTGGGGCAAAAGGTTCTTAGTTTACACTAAAATATCAGTAGATTTTTTCCCATTTATTCTGAACAAATCTTACATATAATTTTAAAGCAAGATCCCGTTTTAACAAAATCTTGATCCTAGGGGGGGATCATACTACAGATTGGGGAAAATTGTTTTTCGCCATTAAAATGGATTTAAAAACTTTTAATCATATAAATTTTTTTTCCCACAAAATGAACGAGCGGAAAATCATAACCCAGAAACATTGATCAGGTGGAGAAGTAAACCAACCCGAAAATCGCGAATCAAAACCTGAACCGGTGGGCGTGAAAAGCATCCTGGGGGTGTTAAAGCAGGAAAAAAAAAAAGCAGAGTGGGCAGACAAAAAAATTAATGTTTCAGAAATAACTCATCAAGAAAACAAACACCGCCCAAACCCCGAAAATTGATTCAATGCGGTTTTTTTTTTAAAAACTCCCTGCGATTCAAGGCCCCCAAAGTCTTCATGGAAAATTTAACTTAAAACTGTTCCATTTTTGGGGCAATTGCGCGTTGGGGGGAGTTTTTTACGGTTATAAAATAATAACCAATGGCAACAAAACAAAAGCAAACAAAAAAAAACGAACCACTAATACAGAAAAAAACAACAGCACGCCAAAACCGCCAATAACAAAGCTCATTTTGATCCAATTTTTAAACAATAAATTTTTTAAAAACTTAAATTTTTTTTTTTTTTAATAAAATAATCTGGGGTAATTTTTAAAAAAAGATGAAGCAATAAATAAAAAATGACTATAAAAACTTTCCCTAGACCAGAATTTTAATCAATGCGGGTGCTTAGGATGAAGAACTTCATTTAAAATCTAGCGACCGATCCGCGCAGAGAACGCCACAAAATATTCTCAGTGATGACGGCGTTTTTTAGGCTGGTGTACATTTAGACATCTCTGTTTAAAAACAAAAATAGATTGTATTTTTTAATAATTATAAATAACTTGAAAAAGACTTGTTGTACTAGAGGGTGACTTAGTTTGATCTTTGGGGAACTTGGGTAAAACTTTAAATGACGAGGGCAAATTGAATAAAATTAAAATAACTTTAGAATAACTTGAGGGGTAACTTTTGGGAAGAAAATTTTCGGATGATTGAGGGGACTTCAGGGTGACTTAGACCTTTTAAGAAGAACTAGACGACTTGGGATCTTAGGGGACTGAGTTGCATGCGTGGGGTGGGGGGGGGGTACGGCGAGTAGTAGAACAAAACACAAACAACAAACAAACAATAACACAACAAACAACAAACAAAAACACAAAACAGTCCCCGGGGGGGGGGGGGGTCAGCGGGGTAGGACAAAACACACAAACACCCACAAACAAACAAAAAATGAAACACAAACCAATTCTTGCTTTGTGACAAAAAGGGTGTGCTTCTCGCAACCTCAATCAACTAGCCAAGTGATCACATAGATCACTTGGCCTAGTTTGCCCCTGAGCTTTGCTGGTGCCGCGCTTTGCAGGGCAAGGTCAAATACACTTCCTATTTTGCAGGGGCCCGGCGACGTCATTGGCGCAGGCTGCTGCGCTTTGCAGGTCAATGATCACTATACACTTGGCCTATTTTCTGTGGCCCTCTTTTCTCAAACCCGGCTTGCAACTGGGGTTTGGCAGATTACAGCATAATTTTCGTAGCCAAGCTTTTTTGGCGGCTCTAATCCCAGTAAGACATCCGTCATTTTTTAATTTTGGGGATTTATAGAAATTGGGTGGCCACACACACCCTCTCCATACTGGAATTACTAAGGGCCCGCCTAGCCCTACTATTGTTTGCCCAAAAATTCGAAAATCGTTATCCAGTTCATAAGTTTAATAATGGTTTGGCGTTTGCTACAAGTTTTATTTTACTGATTCCTAGCTTTTAAATTTAGGGAATTTATAAAAAAACATAAAATTTTAATAAGTTTTCTACATACGAATCGCCAAGTTTACCGCGCTTAAGAAATAACGCCAAGTTTGATGCTTTTTTGTTTTTTTAAAAAAGACTTTGGGGTGTCCAAGCCCCGCCCAAAAATCCCCAACCCGAGGGATGTTTTGCTTTGCCAACTTCAACAATGCAGCGCCATTTTTTAAATAAGGAACCACTCATGATAGTCAAAAACTATGAAACGCTAATTTGTTTAGCAATATTGCCTTTAAAATTTTCTTTCCTTTTAACCAACAAACCTTTAAAATAGTCTGCATTTCCCAAACATCGTTCACTTTTTTTTTTTCTGTTCCTTCTAGGGAAAAAAATACTTTTTTTTCGGTTTCGGCCAACGAAAATGCTTCACCTCGTTCTTTTTTCAAAAAATCTCTGACTCAAGTATGGTAAAACTTTTGGGGTTCAAGGGGGAAGCCTGCCTTCAGTTAAACGGGTGCCTTTTTTAGAATAACACACCAAACACAGTACCACCGCAGAAAACGCCTGCAAATCCGGGGGCAGGGGGAATGTTGGTGTTCCATCTTGTGAGCGCCCCAAGCATGCGCTTAATTGTGGCCCCCTCGCTGATTGGGCCCGGGGTGTGACGCGCCTCACGCGCATATCAATAATTGTAACCGCCCCGGGGGGGGGGGGAAAAGGAGGGGAGAAAAGGGGGGTTTGGCGATTGTTTTTTGGGCCCCACCTTTGTCACTGACTTGGAAAGCAGGGCACAAGTTATGTGTGTGTGTGTGTGTGTGGTGTGGGTGTGTGTGTGCGTGTGTGTGTGGTGTTGTGTGTGTGCGCGCGGTGAGGATGTGGGTGTGTGTGTGTGTGTGTGGGTTACGAGTGTGAGGTGGGGTGTGTGTGTGGGGTGTTGTGTTGTGTGTGTGTGGTGTGTGTTGTTTTGTGTGTCTGCGTTGTGTCGCGCGCCTTGATTGTCTGTGTTTCAAATTTGAAACGCGGCCAAAAAATACTTACAAATATGCGCTAAAAATTGTTACTATTGTTATTTTGTTTTGGTGTTGTGGGCGTGCGTGCGGGTGGGGTGGGGGTGTTGTGTGGTTGGGTGTGTGTGTGTGTGGGGTTTTGTGGTGTGTGTGGTGTTGTGTGTGTGGTGGGGGGTGCGTGCTTTCTTTGCTGCATGCGTGCGCGCGCCCCGCGTGTCGTAGGTGGTGGTTGTGGGGTGTGGTGTGTGTGTGTTTGTGGTGTGTGTGGGGCCTCGTGCGTGGCGGCGTGGGCGAAAATGGTGGTTTGAAAAAGTGTGGGTGGTGGTGTGTGGGTGGTGTGTGTGTGGTGTGTGTGTGTTGGTGTGTTTGTGTGTGGTGTTGCGCGCCGCTTGTGTGGTGTTTTGTGTGTGTTGTGGGTGTGTGGGGTGGGTGGTGTGTGGGGTTTGTGTGTATCTGTTCGTGAGTGTGTGTGTGTGTGTGTGTGTGTGGGGGTTGTGGTGTGGACTGGTGTACATGTTCGGAGTGTGTGTGTGTGTGTTTTGTGTGTGTGTGTGTGTGTACGGTGTGGGTGTGTGTACGTGTGTGATGCATTCGTGTGTGTGTGTGTGTGTGTGTGTGTGTGGGGGGGGGGTGGGTGTTGTGTGTGCGCGCGTATTTTGGAAAAGCAGAAAACGAGTCATGGCTCCGTGTCTAAAAAAATATCAAAAACAATCCTCGCCACACGGCCCGGTGACCCCCCTACCTTATGGCGCACTAATTACAGGCCCAAGGCCGCCCAGGGCCCCGGGACATGTACGCCCGCCAAAAACCCCAAGCCCTCTAAAATTTGGGTTGTTCGCACATGTCTCAGCCAATCTTTTGTTTGGGGGACGTCCCGCAAAAATGATTTATTGAAAAAGACGTATGCGCGAAAATGATTAGGAAAAAATAGGATTAACAAAAACTAAAATTGAAAAGTTTAAATAAAAAGTTTTGGGGAAAACCCGGGTAAACCCCACCATATGTTTGTTTGAGGGGCGTTTTTTTGGGTTTTTGAAGTCTTACTTTTCAAGAAAAAGGAAAAGGGGATTCTGGCTCCCCCTGCCGTTATTTTTTGGTTATTAAAGTCTTACTTGTTAGAGAACTAATAAATACCAATTCCTGACTCAAACCGCCCGAAACTTTGTTGAGGGCGGGGTGAGTCAGGATTGGTATTTATTAGTTCTCTAGGTACGATTGAAAAATGTGAACTCCATGTTCAAAACAAGCCAAGCACCAACAACAACGACGACATCTGCACGTGCAAACAGTGATCAAGACTACAGTGGGAATAGAATGAATCGCGGTGGCAAGAAATCGGGACGCCCAACACAGGTTTACCAAATCAAACTCCTGTGGCCTATTTCTCTCGCAAAAACTGCGTTCATTGCTACAGTGCTGATAGCAACTTGCTATTCAAGCGTCAATCATTGCTCACCGAATACCTGTGGATATTACTCGCCTCGACTCTGCGGCCGTGCTGTTCCCCTTTTCTCTTCTCATTCTTCATGTACCCTCCCCTTCTCTTCCGTCAGTGTCCATCTTGCTGGTCATCAGCGGATCTTTCTCCAGTGGGCCGTAGCAGTTCGTTTCCTCAATGATTCCAGATGGTCCACACAGGGCAAATGGCGTGTCGTTCTCATCGTCCATGCAGAGAGTTTACGGGGTCTGTTCTTCCTGGAGGCACATGCCATTCTGCTCACCTGGTACCTCTTGTCTTGTGGGGATGTGGAGAGTAACCCAGGGCCACAGTGGATGCAGGGGAGTAACCAGCATCATTATAACTATGACCACAGCTATGCTCCTGAACCAGTGCTTTGTTCAAACCCTGCCCACCAAAGCGAACTTCACAGAAATCTGTTCTCCTTGGCAGGGTACCAAATACAGCCTCCTTCTGTGGCTGGGAATGGAGTAGATAAACTACAGTCATGGTGCGAAGTTCTTCAAAGAGAAAATGTCCAACTGAGGGAGGAAATGCACCACCTTTCTAATCTGTTCACGGCCCTTAATGAACAATGTAGGAGTTTACTGCATTTGAAAGACTGGTTCACGGACGCTGCGCAAAAGATGGAGAACCAAATTGACAAGGTTGAATCCTTCTCACGTCGAAATAACCTCAGGTTCTTCAATGTTCTGGAGAGCGAAAACGAGAACAACCAGGAGTGCTTGACGAAAGTGGTTCAACTGCTCAACACTTTCCCATGAAAAAATGGTCTGAAGACGATGTGGACAATGCACATCGTCTCGGCCAGAGAAACAGAAATCACAGATACTTTCGTCCTATCATTGTCCGACTCTTCAGCTGGCGAAATAAGCTGACCATCCTGAGGGCCAGAGAATGTAGAAGTGATTTGGCGAGCTGTGAAGGAATCCGTATCGCCTCTGACCTTACTGACTGGCACGACCGACCCCTGGAGGTCTGCCCTGACAGGATCGGTTTAGGTGGGAGTGAAGGGAGTGACTGAACTCACACGCCCCGCAAGAGACCACACAAGAAAGATTACGATACAACACCCCATTTATTCACACCAACACACATATAGTCTCAAATAAGCATTCCAACACACACAACATGCACAATCACAATCAAGCATTTCAACACACACGGCATACATACAATCAAGCATTTCAACACACACGACATACCCATAATCACAAACAAGCATTTCAACGCACACAATATAACCATAATCATAAATAAGGATTTCCAGCACACATTCCTTTCCGTGCTTCGTGTAGTTCCCCCACACCCCTGCCTCTCCAAAGTCCACTGTGAGCACCGAGTCGCATCAGGTGCCCCAAACCGGGTCGGTTCTTGAACGAAATGTCTTTCAATGCCGACACCATTGACACACACACACACCCAAATTGCACGACACAGAGCGAACCACACTGGTGTCACGGGCTGTAGGAAGTCCGAGGACCATGGAGAACGCGTCCCGTGGGACGAGGCGTTGTCGCTGAAGGTCCCGGACAGGGGTCAGGATCCTCCAGCAAAGTCCACGTGCTTCTCAACCAGTGCGTGGCCCTAACAGCGCAAGCTTCGGGTGAAACCTCCCAGGAGGAGAGGAAACGGAAGGAACTGGAAGGAAAGAAGGAAGGGTACTGGAACCCCGCAGTCAGTACGGTCTGGCACATGCTGTCAAATCCTAACAGCCCCTCGCATGATGGGCGAGGGGAGGTTTGCTGGATAAATTAACAGCACCAGCTCAACACAGACCTGAGCATAACATAGTAAACAAACCAACTGAGGAATGTTCGCTAACGGTCTCCTCACACGAAGCAGGTAAGAGACTACATTCACAGGCTAAACACACGAATAGCAACTTATATCTTCATCCTTCCCTCACTCACGTTCAACATTTTCCTTTCTTAGGAACTGAACTAATACTGCAACCATTGCTTTATAACTGCCACCACATTTGCAAATAATTCAATGGCACAATTATCCCCACATTTTATAGCAACATTTCAAAATGACACAATTCTCCAACCACGCATCCAAACGACTAATCATGCGTACGCACGCTCGCAAACATAAACCTCGTTCCCCTTGCACACACAAACAGACGGTGGCCGAAGAATATGAGACCGGTGATTGTGACAGGGGCGGACGAGCGAGACCAAGGAAGTACCAACCCTGAATCACCAGGTTCTCCCCCATCCCCACCGACCACCGCATCACCAGATGCATAAAAAGGAGAAAGACTTTTGGATATAATTTTGACTGGCCAGGTTAAAGATTGAATTAACCAGAGAAAAGTGGTCTCAAACAATATTTCTTTTATAATTTTGAAAACAAAAGGAAATTGCGCAAAAGAGAAAAATTAGCCGGCTAACAAAAAAACAACAACAAACCACGAAACTGATGCTTACCAGCTACCCGTGGTTGACCCAAGTGGCGGGTCAAGCGACTCTCTACCCTCTGTCCAGTCGAGAGGACAGCAGAGCAGATGCGGAAAAGAGATGACGTGATGTCCCTCTCCTACAGGCCGACTGTAGGAATGAAGGTACCGACCGTACCTTCGACGAAGTGGTGAAGAACCAGAACCGGAGCAGGCGCTCCCAGAGACATCTTCCGCTCGAGTGAAGAGAAAACCTGCCTAAACGATGGCAGCCAACATGCCACGCTACGTCATGGTGAGAATACCTCAAGCCTAAGAGGAATGATGCACGTGCGGCAGGTAGAAAGACAGGCGAGAGGCCGATAGAGACAGCCAGTTCAAGCGAAAGGTACCAGCCACCCGTGAACCTGCAGGATGAATTGCACGGGCAGTGGAATTAGAGAGAGAGAGAGAAAGTAAACCTAACCTGAGCTGAACGACATTAAGGTGCAAACGCACTACAAGCCACATTAAGGAACAGATACACGACAACACAACGACAATAAATAAATGAATAATTCCACCAGCCAAGATAGGCCTATCGTCATAGGCCTCGTGACAAACTCGTGACACTGACCGTCAAAGTCAGATTGTGAGGGATGAGAGAAATGCGGGAAGACATGTTTATGTACAGAAAGGACTCCTTGTATACAACAGAAAGAATCTGCGACATAGTGCTAAGAACAGCAGATTGAGAACTATGCACCACAGGGAGTCAACACAGACCAACACAAATCTGTTTGACACAACTGATTGGTGGCCAGCCAGCCCACTCCGAAGGATACTGTGAGCCATTGAATCGTCGTGATTCTACGCCGCTAGTCCCAGAGCTCAACTTTCGTCGCACCCAGGTACAGCAACCTCCCAGCAACAACCAGGTAGTCTCCCCTGGACAGCAGATATGAGAGCTTTCCAGGGCCTTCAAACCAACCACAAACAAGGACGCCCAAACACTGCCGAATCTGGAAAGCAGGGGACCACGTTCGAGCATCCAAACCCTAAGCCTAGTGAGTCCAGCTTCGTGATGAGCACAACAATATCTCAGGGAAACTCTTTTACTCCTACCAACACCAATTCTGAACTGCCACAACCCCCAACGTCAACCACGTACCAAGACAGTGATTGACAAATGGGGAGTGAGACTGTGTCCAGTATCAGATGAAAGAAATGATCTGCAGATTCCTGACAAAGAACCTGAGTGCCCAGACTCCACAATTCCCAAGGCAATAGGAGTAATTCCTTCAGGCAATGCAGCAGCTCCTTCTAACACAACACCACATGGTAACAATTCTTCAGCTTTTCGCACACCCCAGCCAAACCCCAACCCTATGTCTTCCAGCCTTTCGACTGCATGCCTTCCTACACGACCTGATCCAATGCAGCGTCCCAAGAAACCATTCTTGGTCTTAACCCAGTGCCTAACGATGAGAAGCGGTCCCCTGTCCACCCTGCCATACCCAGTGACGTGGAAAGCCAGACACCAGGTAACACCTGTCTCGCCGATCCCTCAGTGGACAGTCACATAGAATCCCAGCTCGGCAGTCCTGTTTATCCATGCTGTGAGAAATCGCCGGATAACAGGCCAATGTCTGACATCGATGCTCGTGTTTTTCCTGTTCCTGGACATCCCAAATCCAAAGTGAAGAACACTAGTGTAACCCATGTCAATGAAACCACTAATCCATCACCCCCTAAAGCTCCAATTACACGCAGACAAAACAAAAACAAACTAACTAGACTCAATGAAAAAAGCAAACAGACAAGACTGACAGAGAAATTCACTGTGATGAACCCAATCAACACTCCAGTCTACAACGCTAGCAAATAGGAATGTGGCCGGCCCGTTACAGTCAATGATCATCTAATAAAATGGTAGAGAGCCTGTCAATTGTTTCTTGGAACATTGATGGTTTAGCTAGCAAACTTGCTGACTCGGACTTTACTAATTTCGTTCAAAGTTTTGACGTCATATGCCTTATTGAAACATTTCTTCATGAGTCCTTTGATTTAGATTATCACTTTAAGAATTTTGACAAATTTAGAACTAAAGCACTTAAGCATTCAATTATGGGTCGCAGATCTGGTGGACTTCTGTTACTAATCAGCAAAACATTTAATAAATTTATTAAATTCATAGAAGTTTCTATCGATCATGTCATTTGTGTAAAAGTGTCTAAGGATATGCTAAAAGTTGACCATGATATTTTGTTCATTTTTGTCTATATTCCACCAACAGGTTCGTTGTTTTACCAGTCATCAAATTCTGTGTGTCACATTGAAGCTTTAGAAAGTTGCATAATGGACTTAAACAGTCGTTTCCCACAGGCTCAAATAGTATGTAGTGGTGATTTTAATGCTAGAACAGCAGACCTCCAAATAGCTTTCCCTGATATGACCGATTTATTTGCTGATCCAGTTCATCCCATTAATCCTTTCAAGAAATCACGTTCAACAAATGATCCAGTACTTAATGCTTTTGGTGAACCCCTCTTAAACCTGTGTGCTTGTTTTGATTTGTGTATTGTAAATGGATCCAACCACGGTTGTTACAGTGGAGACTTCACCTTTATATCTGTCCATGGTTCTAGTGTAATAGACTATTTTCTCATTTCGTACGACTTATTACCGAACGTCAAAAGTTTCTCTGTGTGTTGTAGAATTGAATCTGTGCACATGCCTATTAAGTTAGAACTTTCAGGCAGACAGTCCCCACCATCACCCACTAACACTAATGATGAAATCACTGTCTGGAATAGAGACAAAATTGATGCTTTGTTGCGAACAAGGCCACTCACTTGTTCTCGTGTAACGTTGAATATGCCACCAGTTTGATTGATATATGTATTAACAAAGCATTGTCTGAATTTACACAGTGCTTGATGAATGCTAGTGCCTGTATGCGTCAAACTAAATCCTTGAAAGCCAGGGTAGTTACAGACTCTTGGTTTGACAAGGAATGTCAGGATACCAAAGTCAAAGTTAGAAAAGCACTAGCTGCCAGTAATAAATCTGGACTTCCCCAGGATAGACTAATTTATCTTCAATTAAGACGGGATTATGGCCAATTAAAATATTGTAAAAAGCCACAATTTTAGAGTTGAACGTAATAACTCTCTGTTAAAGGCTGCTAACGATTCCCAACCTTCTGGTCTGAGGTCAACAAATACCGTAAACGGTCGCCGATGGTGAATGATATTTCACAGGCTGAATGGTTTAACCACTTTGATAACCTACTAAATACTGGAGTCGTTGCGACTGAGGAATGTTTGACATCTGAGGTTCCAGAAGCAGTTTCTGACCCAATCTTAGACGGTGTTATTACTACTGAGGAGGTTAGAAAAGCAATTAAAAGTCTCAAGTGTGGGAAGGCAGCTGGTCCAGATGGTCTCATTAGTGAAGTTATAAAAGCTGCAGAAGATGCAGTTGTTCCCTTTTTTGTCATTTTCTCAATAAAATATTCAGAGATGGTGTTTTTCCGGACGAATGGACTAAATCCATTATTGTCCCACTACATAAGAAAGGGGATATAAATAACACTAATAATTATCGAGGCATCTCTCTTATCAATAATCTATGTAAACTTTTCTCCTATATTCTAAATAAGCGTCTGGTTACTTGGTTAGAAGTCAACTCGGTTATTTCAGATGCTCAAGCAGGTTTTAGGAAATCTTTTTCACCATCGACCATATTTTCACGCTCTATGCGTGTATTGAGAAACATCTGTCACAAAACAAAAAAAATTATACGTTGCCTACATTGATTTCAGTAAAGCATTTGACACAGTTCTGCATGGATTATTGTTTAATATTTCTGTTTAGAAATGGTGTCCAAGGTAATGTTGAACATTATGAAGAGCATGTATTCCTCAATTAAATCATGTGTCAGATCTGTTAAAATCCTATACTGACTATTTCCAGTGCTTACAAGATCTCAAACAGGGTTGCTCCCTTAGCCCTACTCTGTTTTCTATTTTCATCAATGAACTTGCCCATGACATATTTTATAAAGGTAAACATGGAGTTCAGTTTTCTCCTAATGATATTGAACTTTTTATCCTGCTTTTCGCGGATGATATAGCCCTTATGTCATCTACGATAGCTGGTCTACAAAATCAAATCAATATTCTCTACAGTCGTGCACTGAATTTAAGTTTAAAGGTCAATCTAGATAAAGTAAGATTATGGTATTTCGTAAAGGCGGGTTTCTAGGTGTTAAGGAACAATGGTTTTTTGGCAGTGATAACTAAATGTTGTCAATTCGTATAATATCTGGGAGTTACTTTATCAACTAAACTTAGTTTTGATGTCGCTACTGGTTATGATCATGTCGCTAGAGCCAAGAGAGCCCCTTCGAGATTCTTAAAACACTAAGAAAAATAGGATGCTCTTCTCCCAAACTTTTCTTTAGACTATTCGATGCTCAAGTTGTTCCTTCACTTCTCTACGGTTCAGAATTATGGGGATATAAGCCGTACCAATCTATTGAAAAGCTCCACCTACAAGCCTGCAAATTAATACTCAATGTACCAACTTTCACGCCTAATGACATGGTTTACGGCGAATTGGGTCGTTACCCATTATATATTAATTCTGCAGCTAGGTGCATCAACTTTTGGTTTCGTCTCCTTAAGCAGTCTCCTACTAGATACTCTAGAAAAGCATACAACATGCTGCATATGTTACAGGAAAGAAATATAAGGGTTCAAAACTGGGTATCACATGTAAAGCATCTTCTGTGTTCAAATGGTTTTGGCTATGTTTGGATGTATGGTGAAGTCGGGAACAAGAAACTTTTTCTCAGGGTCTTTAAGGACCGCCTTATTAGTTGCTTCTGTCAGCGTGGTACTCACATATGTCTGAAAGCAATCGTTTTGATCTTTATTATTCTTTCAAGAATATTTTTGAACGTGAAAAATATGTTGATTTCATTAACTATAGAATTTTTAAAACTGCCTTAGTACGTTTCAGGTTGGGAGTCTCAACTATTCAAAGTCACTGTCTCCGCTTCTTGCCTACCGAACATCCTGTTTGTCCCCTATGTTACGCAGAATGTGAAGACGAATTCCACGTCCTATTTGAATGTACATATTATAATGACCTTAGAATTAAATATTCCATCAATACTCCAGGAAGTTATTTGTCAAAATATGAGCAATGTGCAGGAATTCTTAATGGTAGTATTGATCGCCAACTTCAAATGTCTAAATTTCTTTTCCTAGCTTTAAAGCGAAGGGAAAATTCGATACAAATGAGATAAACTATTTTCGTACACAGTTATGTGAGCAGGTTCGATTGGACAATGTATGTATAGATATATATATTTATTAACATATATTTCACTGGTTTGTTTTCTTTGGTATTGTAACGGGTCACAGGCCTATACACAATTAAACCATTGTCAATTGTCAATTGTCAATTGTCTCTCTGTTCTATACAGGAATCTGACTACAAGCACAATGCTGTGTCTTCCGGTCTTCATCATCCTTCTTCTGTTGGCTTCACCTGCAGCTCCAAACCCTGGTAAGATGAGTTTTGTTTTCAGTCAAGGTCTCTCCTTTCACAGTCTCTCACAAACTTTCAGTGTACGAACAGTAATCTACAAGACTCGTGGGACCTTTGTATTCACTTTTAAGTTGCGGCCAGAAAGAACAGGCTGGCAGATGGACATGTCCAGAGAGAGAGAAGAGAGAGAGAGAGAGAGAGAGAGAGAGAGGGGAGAGTGTGAGAGAGAGAGAGAGTGTGTGTGTGTGTGAGAGAGAGAGAGAGAGAGAGAGAGAGAGAGTGTGTGTGTGTGTGTGTGTGTGTGTGTGTGTGTGTGTGTGTGTTTGTGTGTGTGTGTGTGTGTGTGTGTGTGTGTGAGAGAGAGAGAGAGAGAGAGAGAGAGAGAGAGAGCCAGCCAGCCAGACAGACAGACAGAGAATGGAACTGAAGAAAGTAAGCCACTGAAAAATCATAGTAGGAATGTGACTGTAATATATATTATATATATATATTATATATAATATATATATTTATATATATATATTATATATATATATATATTTGTTAAAAGTAAGGTTTAAAACTATCTACAGCGCTGTTTCATGCAATGCAATCATCAGGATGTGGTGGGTCTGTGCTGCCGGTGTTTTATAACTGCTGTGTTGTTGCATCACTGCTGTCTGTGTTTTCTGTGTTTCTGGTTCTTGTTCACTGATAGAATTCCACTTGTGCTGCAGTGTTTTTCTGTTTTGTTGCTTTTCTTTGTACTGACATAGTTACATT
>JAFLJL010000341.1:0-92012 GCA_018398815.1 Conus ventricosus | reverse complement strand
AAGATTGATAGAAAGGGCCAAATAAGGGAGGCAGAAAACAAGAAAAGGAGAAAGGCGGGTTACTCTAGTCGGATCCCACCTTAGCCTATCTGACATGGGAACCCTACCAGGGGCATCACTCTTACCACGTTACGCTTAGGCCAAACAGCATCTGCACCTCTCAGGCCTAGAAGCAGTATGAAAAAAACAGCCTATCTTCAAGTATTGATGCCCCCGCCAGCAGAGCCTAAGGGATCACTGGACCACGCAAACCCTCCGACCACGACAAGGTCGTAACCCCCCGGAGGGATCTTTTCCCCCAAATCAAGACTGCCTCAAACAATATCTTCTGAGGGCCAACTACCAAGCAGCTATTCATCGGCGGTGTTTGCAAGCAAAAATATGTGCACCATCACCAGTGGGAAAAGGATGGACAATTGAGGATGGCCAACTTGTTTTTTCCTGGACAAAGAACATTCTTGCCCCCCCAATCTTCTGTCCATCATTTCCTGCAAGTGCAAGAAGACACACTGTGTGGGTGATGCCTGCAGCTGCAGAAAATATGGACTGAACTGCAGTGCAATGTGTGGCTGTTGTGCCTGTAAGAACAGATTTGACACCGACAGTGAGAGCTGTGTTGCTGTCTCAGACCCAGACTCAAGTGCCAGTGACTCAGATGACTACAGTACAGATTATCATTGGGATTTGGATACTGAAGCTGGTGAGAACATGGACCTCTGAGCTGAAAGGTATGTTCTTTACAAATTATGTACTGAAGTTACATGTTTTTCATGGATTCTTGAATGGCACAAGGTAACAGTATTTCAATCGTTGACATTTTACTGATTCCGCACTTGGTTTCATTCCTAAATGGCATATCCATAAACTGCCATAATTCAAACATTGTGTCAGGGTGACTCTTAATTATCCGTTAATACTGTTGTTAAATGATAATGACTAACATTCTCATATTAACAAACTGCATGAAATTAAGGCATTAAGTGCTGTACTTGGGCTAAAGAACTCTCAGTCTGTCGGCAAAAAGCACAATCTTTAATAAAGTGCTGTGTCTTCATATTGCTCAAACATATGGAACCATATATTTTACACATAAGATCAGCATTATGTATACTATCATACTGTGCAATCAGATTGCACCCACTAAAAAATGTTTTCGAAAACTTTTTTTTAGCCCCTTTTTGAGCCTCTTGATCCTGGACTATTTATAGTCTAACTTCGACAATTTTGGTTCCTTACAATTGAGTAGGAAAAAACTAACCACTCCCTTCAAATCTGTACCTAAAACAAGTTTTGCCTGAGTTACTTCCCTTTTGCAAAGGGCTGTGGCTATTTCTGTGCTAGTTTTAATTCAAAATAAAGACGTTTCTGAAGTCTGTGACCCGTGATGCACACAACCATGCCTTCAGATAAGAAAAGAGGTAAAAAGAGCTTGTAAGAAAAAATTCCAAGGCAACAGATACACAAAACGACCACGATTCGACGGAGAAAGTTCTGTGGATAATGGGGAACTTGACAGTGAAGAAACTGAATGTTCAGATGAAGTTAAATCCGGTGAATGCTCAATTGCCATGCCAACACGAAGTGAAGAAAACTGCTGAATCTATATACTGTACCTGCTGATTCATGTGAAAGCAGTAAAGAAACAGTGCATGTAGTGATAATTACGGCAGTGAGACTGACTCTGAACCAAATAAGGATGATGTTTTTAGTCAACTGCAAGAGTGTGAAGGCTTCTGGTTGATCGATGTTGATATTCTCAACAGCAATATTATGTCACAGTTGTCTTATGAGTTCTGCCATAGTGACGTGAAACTTTAAGAAGTTGAAGGAAAGGGTTGGGAAGCAAGCTTGCTTTCATGTGCACAAATAAAAATGTGATAAGCAAGGTCTTTCCCCTCTTGTCCAGTTATCTCAGAGGGAAATGTGAGTATCTATTCATTCTTCGCTGACAAAGATGCTTTGCGCATAATGACAGCACAAAGACAGGCCCTGCTAAATTCCAAGGAGTACAGGAAGAAGAGAAGACTCAGGAAGCTTGGCAGAGATGAGGAGCTGGCTGAACAAGAGAGATTTCCCTACCCAGCTGGTGGCCATTAGACTGTAAAGTAGCCTGACTTTATATTTTCTGCATGTGGATTTTCTCCGAAAACGCCAAGTTGTGGTCTGTTTTTACACCATATTTTCTTTAATTTTTAAGCTAGAGCCTTCAAATTTTGCACAGAGATAGCTTTTACTAATCCCTGGTTCCTGTACTAAAATGATAGGCATTAGACTAATACCAGTAAATTGCCAACTATTAGTTTTGTTAAATTCTAGAGAAAAAACTGTACAAATTTATACGCGTTGCATATGTACACCAGACACAGCATGCACTTTTCCTTAGTACAAGTTCCAGAAAAGTATGGCTTTTTTTTTTTTAATCTCTAAACCAAAGGAAATCATCCAAAAACTAAAAATATAAAAGATATAGTGACCACATCTAGTCAGAATATTTACCAGAATATTTCGCGGTTATTTACTTAATAATTTTCTCAAATCTAGTACAATGTGTGACTTAAAATATATTTTGCCTTTTAAGAGTATTAATTGAACTCAACACCACCGAAGTGACTCGGCAGCAGTGCAGTGTCTCCTCCGGTGAGTTGCCTCTTGACGACTTGACACTAACTGCTCACTGTGGATTGCGGTGCCGGGGCTGCGGCGGGGCCGACCGTGCTGTGGTTGTGGACGGGGTGTCGGAATGAGCGGCGTGGGTGCACTGCCTCTGAGGTGGTGCAGAGGTTGGGACAGCAAAAAAAAAAAAAAAAAAAAAAAAAAAAAGAGTATTAATTAATCAAGGTTATTACCAAATTTTATCATAGTTCATTGAACAGTTTCTGAGAAACAAAAATAAACAAAAATAGCCCTCCGTCAGGTAGGTCTCGCCCCTTATGTACAGCTGCCCGGAACACGCTCCTAGCGGGTGGTGCGTGATCAACGACAAACGCACACGGCTCAAAAGCAATCTGGTCTAAAGAAACAGGCTTTCTCATCATGATGCACCAAAATACTGAGAAAAAAAAATCATTTCTTCAATTTTTTTTTTAAAAGGAAAAGCTAAAAATTTCTTTATTACTCTGTCGGTGACGATGGCCAACTCGAAGGACACTCTGGTTGTTGATCATGCGTCGGCCATTGGGGGCTTGTCTCTCCGGAGCATTCCAAAAACACATTTGACATTTGGCCTAAGTATGAACACTGGTTGTTAATATGGCGACACGATCACGCACAGCTTTTTGTACTACTGATACAATATCAATTATACAACATGTAGCTTTCAATCCCAATGACATGTCGTCCCCAGTATTTAGTTGGTTACTGACATGTGGTCGGGAGAGGTAGTTCAACAGAATTCCCGCACTCCCATTAGAGAAACACCAGATCGCCTCCAAATTTTGGGTTTTGGGTTTTTTTGTGCATTGTGTGTCTTTTTATGGTCTTATCAAGAGCTCCAAACCTGATGATGTGATGTTACATAATAGCAGACATAAAGCGAAAAACCAGTTGTGGCACCGAGCAAGATTACCTATATGTTTGGAGCAACAGCAAAACAGACAGCTTTAATACTTTCCAGACGGCTGCGGCAGAGCAACGTCGCTTCCCTGTATGCGCGTGCACCACACATGCTTACAACCATTGCAGACGCGTTATTTTTGCACTTCTTTCCTTTTATTTTACGTCTTCTTATATAAACCTAACAAGCAATTGTTATATATCAACGGAAAGGGTAAAGCGCAAACTTTGTAATAAGCATAGAATTAAATACACTGTGGGTAAAATAGCAATGCTACTGTTTACAGAAACAACAAAGTAAAACATAGGAGAACACAATCTTGTTAATGTTTGTTTGGTTAATATGACAGTAGTAGGGTCAGGGACTTTTCACCCCTAAAAAGGGGACCTCGGAGGGGACCTCCACCGGAAGTGGTGTTGCGCATGGCGGGTTTATCTCCGGATGTGAAAGAGATGTATGACAAATATTGGAACGCTATCAAAACCCATAAGCGCCCTGGTAAAGTTCAATCTGTCTACACTTTGTTTTGGGACCCTTCTGATGATTCTCCCAAATGGGATGATCAGCTTTTGGATGTTTTCCATGAACAAAACAAACGTTTTAAAATTAATTTTTCTCATTCTTTTCTTCTCAGACATAAAGAGCAGGGAGATCTGTCTTTCTTTCACGCCTCGTGTAATAACCACAGGGCTCTAGACAAGCCTCGGCTCATCAATACAAAACAAGATTTTCTGACCTTTCTTTCTGACTTGCGTGGTCATGACATGTTGGGACATGTTCAGAGAGAACGACCCAACTCTCGTTACTCTGTTCAGGCCATCATGTCTACATCTTTCTATGTGTACCCTCTACCTGACTTTCCCATTGGTTGTGGCTGTGACTCACTGCCTGACAACTTTGCCAACAATCGTTTTTGAACACGCTGAAAAAAGAGGGAAAACCCGGGGTTTTTTTTACAACGAGGACTTTGTTTTTTTCTTTTGTTCGCTCTCCCCACCAAGGCGCTTCTTTTTAACATTCCCTCCAAAAAAAAAACCCCAAGGTTTCTCTTCAGCGGGGGTTGGGGTGAAAGTCCCCCCAATATTTTTTCCCAGGCATTACCTGTTAGAGTTGGGATCGTTGAAGCAAAATTTTCAGTCAAGGGTGGATGTGTTTAAAATTTGTTTGAAAAGCAAACACCCCCGGGGCCCCTCTTTCCCCTTGCGTCCCCTTGTTTTAAAAACATCCCGACACGTTTTAAAGGGGGTTGGTGCAAAAACCCTCATTTTATGCACATCATTGACTTTGAAAAGGGTAGGACATGGCTAGCTTTTTCCAAATGTGAAAAAAACTTTTGGCATACGCTTAGGGAGCTAAAAAACACGAGAAAACGTGAAAAGGAAATCAGACTCAACACCTAAAAAGGGGGGTTGTACACACCCCCCGAATCGGTGTTGCAGCAACCCCGCCCGGTTTATGGTTTTTTTCTGTTGATCCTGATTTCTTTTTTTCCTTTACGGAGTTTACTTTTGATTTTTAAAAGTGTTTTTTCCGAGCCCCGATGACTTCCCCGCAAAACAAAAAAAGCCACCCCTCCAGCACGACAAAACACTAAAAACACATTTCCCCCCCTCTGTCGTGCCCGTTTCCCAAACGAAACCGGGGTTTTGAAGAGCCTCTTTTTTTTCGGGTGTGGGGGGCCCCCCCAAAACTTTTGCCCAGGTGAAGTTTTTGGGAACAGATTTTCAGAAACCCCCTTTTTTCTTCTTTCTCCGTGAAAAAATTTTAAAAGGGCGTTTTGAAACTTTAAAACCCATGATTGATCCTTGGGCCAGGGTGACGGTCTGAAAAACTCTCACCACTTTCCCCGCACTTTTTCCTTGAAAGAAAAACTGGAAGGTACCTCCACGAACTGCCCCCGGGGGGGGGTTTAATTTTCCCCAAATATGCCCCAAAGTCATCAAACCCCATTTTATCCGAGGTTTATGGATATGACTGCTATGGAAAAAGACAATTTTTAAGGAAAAAAATTCGGGTCCAACCCAGAGGGGGTTTTTTTTGCTGAGGATTGGGGGGAAAAGGAAGAGGGGAAAAAGAGGGGGAGGGGGGGGGAAGACGAAGAAGGGAGGGAGGAAAAAAAAAACAAAAATCAAAAAGAAAAACCCCCCCAAGTTTGTGGGAAAAACAAAAATCAAAACTTTTGGGAAACGCCCTCGAAACTCAAGTTTTTGGGGCATTTTTCAACTTTTTTGGCCCCGGATTTTCATATTTTTAAAAAAAAATCTTTAAAAAGTTTGGGGGGGGGAGGAACCAAAAAGGGAAATTTTGTTATAAGATACTTTACCCGTTTGGACAAACTGAAAGAAAACCCTCTCCCCCTCACGCCCCCCTTTTTTTAGCCCCAAAATCAAAAAAAAACATCACAAAAGGAAAAAGTTAAGCCTTTTTGTCAACGGGTGGAAGGAAAACCATATGCCAGTTTGCAAGATTTTTTGGGGGGGTTTCAACAATAAAAGGGTGTGGCGCCCCTTTTATGCAGGCTCTTTAAGCCCAGATTGAAATGTTTTTCGCGTTTAGGCCCTTGTCTTTTGAAAGATGGTTCTCTGTTCCGGGCATCACACTGAAATACTTTTTTAAAAACCCCATCCCCCTGGTGTGTCTTTTCCCTTTCAATGAAAAAAAAGAAGACCAAAATACCGTTGGCGGACAATTTTTGTTTTGGGGGCCCCCCCATTAAACTTTTTACAGATTTTCACAAAAAAAAAAAACCCCAAAACATTTTTCGTGACAATTCGGGGCAAACCTGTTCGTTTGGGTTCGGGGGGGTATGACGCCCCAATTTCACTTTCCAAAAGGGGTATTTATGCAAAACCCCTGCCCTCACAACCCCAAAATGTTTTTAAAAATGGAGACGGGGGTTTTAAAAGGGAAAAAAGAAAAGGAAAGGTAAGGTTTAGCAAGCGAGGAAAGGGTTTTGAGGGGACAGCGCACCACAAACAACATACCCATACAGCAAAAGTTTTTAAAGGGGGAAAAAAATATTTTTGGGGGCAGACACATCCGCGTCCCACGGTTGGGACTCGAAACATGACACCGGGGGGTACCATTTTGGCTGTTTTTTTTCACGGGGCATGACGCCCCTCTCACCGTGGCAAAAAACATTAACCCCGGAACGGGGGGAAAACCCCTCCCCAGTTTTCAAGAAAAACACCAAGACTTACCCGCTAACTTCGTGAGGATGTGGGGAAAATGACTGTGGTAGAAAAAAGTGGGGGAAAGTCAGTGGCAGGGGAAGGAAAAAACGACACAACCCCCACATCAGGAAAACTTCCCAAAAACCGTTTTTTCCCCTCTCTCAAAAGTTTCAGGGAAAGTCTTTTATAAAAGAACCCAAAAAATTTTTAACGCGTCCCAAAAAAGGGCCTCTGTTTTTTGGGCTGATTGAATGTGCATTTGTGGGGGCCCCCCAGTCTGAAAAAAACACTTTTCTAACTTCAACCCCTCTTTAAAAATTTCGGGCCGTTGGGAAAAGACAACATTGGTGAATACATGCGGGAAAACGCAGAAAACACAAAAATCCGAGCGACCACGTTGCAATTTGTTGGGTAGCTTTCTATGGAAAAAAAAAATTTTTTCTCGCCCCTCCTTTATCAAAAGGGACTTTTGGGCATGGGTTAAAAATTTAACTACATCACAAAGACATGGAGTACACAACCCAATTGTGGTTTGGACAGTTTTTGGGGAACGCGTGTCTGAGCACGTTTGAAAGGGGGGAAAACCCGATTTATCCCCCAAAAAACTTTGGGCCCAAAAGGGTTTAAATTGCTCGGAAAAAGCGCCACGGGGGAAAAATCTGACCAAAAATCGCCAAACCAGGGACAACCCTACGTCCAGCTGACCAGGGAAACCCCAAAATGGTTTAATGAAAAATCGGTTTAAACAATGACCGAGCTAGGAGGGGGTGTTGTTAAAAGAGGGAAATGAACCGAAAAAAAAAACCCAAACGGGCACTCCTTTGCAGTTTGGGATCTTTGTCTACATACCAAAACGCGAATTTAGAATTCTATTAGGGATTTTCTGGACAAATTGTGGAAGGTCAATTTCAACTGCTGGAGGGGGACACAGCTACTCTACATGGCCTTATCGCGAAGTTTTGAGGAAGTCATACAACCATCTTTGCCCAAATTTTAAAAGGGGAAATCATCAGGGTTTCCCAGCTGGGGCGTGCCACAACACACACGTTTTCCAACACACACGCACAGGGGGGCTAGCGGGGAAAACCGACACACTGCTCTCTGCCTTGACCGTGTACAATATGACAAACAACCCCGGGGTTTTTTTCAAAACAGAATACACGGAACTCTTTGGGGACTGTGTTCAAAAACCTTTTTTCTTTTTCCGGCAAAGAAAAACAAATTCAGCTGCAAAGACCACAAAATCACAACCCTCACCAAAGATGTTTATCAACGATGCTCACAAACACGGGAAAAGGTGGGGGGTACAAACACCTTCCCGGGACAGCGGAAAAGCTTTTTCCTTACCCCCAAAAAAGCAAGTCTTTTTCCTTTCTACTTTAAACCATCGCGCTTCAACGAACTCCCCCTTTTCCCAAACCCCCTGTCTACATTCCGGTTAAAGCCATTCTGGTAACTTCCAATGCGTCGTCTCGTAAATGGTCTGATAGCTGTTTGAAAACTCATTTTCAAGGATATGACGCGGGGGGTTCAGTAAAAACATTTTTTTTGGGAAACACCCCCCCACCTCCTCGTTGGGTTTCCGGGGTATTCTTAAAACTATAGGCTGTTTAAAGCTAATTTTGAATATTTTGTTCTAGTTTTCTTCATGTCATATTTTTAAAGGGTCAGCGACGGGGAAAAACACGACAAACGCGCTTTTTTTTTTATTTTTTGGGGGTTTTGGTTTTTTTTCCCCAGATGCGTTCATCACAGTACTCCCCCAAAAGGGTTTAGCAGACGCGGTCAATAGTATATGTGCCTAGAAGGTTTTTTTTTTTCCTTCTATTGTTTCGTGTGCGAACAGAGTTAAAAAATAAACCCACACACACCCCACAACAACAACACACAACCCTACCATATAAACGTCCCCCTCTGCGGGTGGTCGTGGGGGCGGTGAGGCCAGAAAAAATCAAAAATATGTGTGGCTGTGCGCGCGCTGCGCCCCCAGTAACATGGCGGGGTTTTGGGTCGGGGGGGGAAAACCAGCTGTTTTTTTTTACGCTGTGGCTCAATCTTTCTCGGTCGAAAAAAGGTGAGAAACAGACCACCAGGGCGCTTCCTTCCCGCAGCGGTCCCCCCGACGTCTTCCTGGGTTTTTTGGTTTTTCACCGTCAGGGGTCCGCATGTTTTGGGGTCCAGTGGCTTTGCGACCAAAACCAAACCCTGGAAACACGGGGCACACATCCTGATCATCTTCGGTTGCGCCCGGACATGGGGGTTTGGGGTTGGCTCTGTCGGAAAAACACCGGACACTCAGGCGGGTAAAAGGGGAAGCTAAATCGGGGTATCTTCTTTTTTCGTCAACATGTTTCGGACCGCGTAACGGACCTTCAGGGTAATTCGTTGACGAAAGGCAAGGGGAGCGGAAAAGCATGATTTAGCGACATCTCTGGCGCTGAGCAGGACAAAAAAACCTCGCGTTTTGTCGGAAGTGCCCCTGCCAATCCCTTCGTGTTCCCCTTTTCCCAAAGGGGTACTGTCCCCTTTCCCATTGTTCCAATGCCCCCGGGTCTATAAAAAAACCGCCCCCACCCCACCCCACCGTCTTTTGTTCGTATATTGATTAAGGGCCCGCAGCTTTCTTGTTCTTTTTTTCTGACACACCGCCTTCGCCTTTGGCGGGTTTAAAAACCCCACCCCACGCTTTTTTTCCCCGTAGTATTGTTTAAGGGGCCCGCAGCCCCCTAAGCCTTTTCCTTGGCACCCTGCCTTCGCCCTTGGGGGCGTGTTTTCAAATAGTCCGTGGGACACCCGCGAACATTGGCGCGTCTTTTAAATGCTACGGGTACACCCCGCGCTGCTCAGAGCTAATTCGCGGATAACCCAGGGAACATCATTCTTCCCCTCCCACCACTCTGAGATCGCACAAGAGGCAAAAAAAAGGCCACATCACACAACAGGTGGAGCAACACGGTACAATCACCCACCAGCAGCACCCGCCCAGCACCAACACCAGCACAGTAGCAACGCACCACCTTCTACAAGACGGGGGGGCCCTTTTTTCCCCCAGGGAGGAACAAATACCCACCACAACAGTTTAAAAGGGGGATATACCCCATTTACCCATTTGAGCGATGGGGAGGTTGGGAGTGAAAACCCCCAAAAACAGGGGGGACCTGCAACCCCAATAATTTAGAGACTCATTTGGGTATGCCACCAACCCCCCAGGTACCGGACATTGAAAGAAACACAGCGGCGACAACAACAAAAAACAACAACAACAACAGAGCCGCAGCAAAACAAAGCACTACAGCACCAGCGCGGCTCCAGCAGACGCCAACAACAAGAGCAGCACACAACAAAAAAAAAAAAAGAAAAGTGGCTGAGCAAAACGACGATAAATTAAATAATGTTTTCTTAAGCCCACCGACCGCAAAGGGGCCCCAATCGGGCTGCACCACGTTAAAAAAAACTCACCTCATTTAACCCCCTTTAGTATGCCTTACCCTTAGCTTAGTTACGCCGAAAAACCCCGGCAAGGAATAAATCCGAATTTGAACATGGTTTTCCCCCCAATTAAAAAATTAATTTAAAAAAAAGAAAGAAATATCAAATGAAAATAATTTTTAAAATCCTCGAATATAAAGTTCTATACATAATTTTAAAACATCACATGGCCCCTTTTCTGAGAAAAAAAAAAAAAAAACTTCTTCAGAACTTCTTCAGAACTTTCTTCCGAATCAACCTGGAACCTCATCCCCCGAAAACTAGGTCACTCTACTTCATTACCCAGCACTTTCACCAAGCTTATGCCTAAACCTACAAACACAGTATCTTCATCACAATCCCGTTAAAACGGCAGAAACAAAGTTAGCGATGGGGAAAAAAAGCATTCGACCCCAAAAATTTAAAAATTCGAACTCGGAACTACGGCACTATCCTCCGGTTTTTTTGCAACGAAGAAATGGCCACAGGGAAAAAGGGAATCACGTTTTCCCCGAGACTTTCCTTTTTTACGGAAATAGGCCGCCCATTTTTGCCCGTGTTTTACCGGCGCTTGCAGGGGGCTCAGCGTTTTTTGGGTGTGTGATTTTCCGGTTGGGCGCTAGCGGGCGCTCCACTGCAAGAGGGTTAAAAAAAAAAATTTAAAAAAAACTTTCACACATCTCTTTAAAGGGACATCGTCTAGAAACGTACCAGAAACTTCGTAAAAATCTTTCTTCCGTAAAAATCTTAAATCAGATGAAAATGTTAATCTCTCTCAAAACTCAAGGATCACATCAGGCGGGACATCCCTGAACAGGATCTTCATGGACTCCGCCCTAAAATGTTTGTGTCTCACATCGTGCAAGTCCCAACACTCTAAAAGAACATGTTTCAATGTGAGTGGGCATGACATGGAATGCACCACGGGCTTCTTCACTCTTTAAAAGGTAGGCATGGGTAAAATACGAAAAGGCCGGTGTGCACCGGCACAGAACCGTTTCCTCTTTACGACCTCCCGACGTGGATGGGAGGAAGTCCTTAAGGTTTGGACGGATCTGAAAGAGTTTGTTATTCGTCTTGTGTGTTCCAATCCTCCTGCAGAGGTCTCTCACATAATCATTAATTTTGGGTTTCACATCTGAGCAGGGGATATAAGTGTTGGACAGTTTCTCTCTTGTGGCGTTCTTGGCTAAACGATCAACCATTTCGTTCCCGCCGATGCCAACATGACCTGGAACCCAAGCAAGAGTAATGTTGTAACCGTCCGCCTTCAACTTGCTAAAAGTTTTTAAAAATAGTAAAAGTTCTGGATGCTGAAGGTTGCGGCCAGCTATGGCCTCCAAAGCTGACAGCGAATCCGACAGAACCAGAAAGTCCTCTTCGAAGAATGTGATAAGATAAGAGATAAGATAAGATAATGTTGCTTATAGCCCAGCCGACCGCAAGGGCACATCAGGGCTGTGATAAAATAAGATAAGATAAGATAATGTTGCTTATAGCCCAGCCGACCGCAAAGGGCCATATCAGGCTGTCACCACGTTAAAATCAACTCACCAGTCAAAAAAAAAAAAAAAAAAAAAAAAAAAAAAAAAAAAAAAAAAACCAACTTTCACACATCTCGTTAAATGACATCGTCTACAAACGCACCAGAAACTTTGTTAAAAATCTTTCTGCCGTAAAATCTTAAATCAGATGAAAAATCTGGATGCTGAAGGTTGCGGCCAGCTATGGCCTCCAAAGCTGACAGCGAATCCGACAGAACCAGAAAGTCCCTCTTTGAAGAATGTGAGATTATCTTCAAAGCCAAAACCAGAGCAGTAAGTTCAGCAGAATAGACAGAAGCATCTGAATGAATATGTTCCAACAGTATCTGAGAAGGAGCCCCAGGGCAATAGGCTGCACAGGCCACTCCATCTTCAGACTTGGAACCGTCGGTGAAAACTTTTTGACAGGATGGAAATTTCAAACAGAGCTCAGCATACAATGCCTTGTACGCCAGAGAGCTGGTACTCTTTGCGAAAAGCTGCAAGATCGAAACGAATCTCTGGCGTGAGAAGGTCCACGGAGGTTGATCCGGAAACTTGGAAAAATCCGACACAACTCCTAGGTCTAGACCTGCATTCCGCACGTGAGGCTGCATACGAAGACCAAACGGCGAATACATTTCGGGTTGTTTTCAAACTTACTTTGGAACGGAAGGACAAAGACACAGTCATAGGCAGGATTCTGCGGTTCTGAGAACAGTCGGATATAATAATTCAAATGACAGTTTCAGCCTGCGGTTGGACAATTGAAGGTTCACCCGCCTCTGCGTACAGGCTGTAAACAGGGGTGGTGCGGAACGCTCCAAGACAGAGACGAAGCCCTTGATGGTGGATAGGGTCCAAGAGTTTGAGGTAAGACGATCTTGCGGAGCGTACAAGCACACCAGTAGTCCAGTTTGGAACGGACCAGGGCTCTGTAGAGGTGCAACAAAGTTTCTTATCAGCGCCCCAGTCGGTGTGTGCTACGACCCGCAGAATATTCAGAGCTTTCTGGCAAGAAGTTTTGAGGTTTTTGATGTGGCTGAGAAAGTTGAGTTTTTGGTCAAAAATAACTCCCAGGAATTTGGCTTCTTTTACAACTGGAATGGTGACTTGTCTGACGAATTTCAGGATCATCAAAGAATCGACGAAAATTGTGGAAATGAATTGACTGAGTTTTGGTACGGGAGAAGGTAAACCCGTTTTCCTCGGCCCACTGTTGGATTCTGTTGACGCAAAGTTGGAGTCGACGCTGTACACTGTGGTAAGAAGCTCCAACTGCATACAGCGCAAAGTCATCAACAAACAGAGAGGACTCGGTGCCAGTCTTACCGATTGGACAATGTCATTTATTTTAATGCTGAAAAGGGCGGGAGAAAGGATGCTCCCCTGAGGAACACCCAACTCCTGCCCATGGATGTCAGAGAGTGTGGTGCCAACACGCACCTGGAACTGTCGATCGGTTAAAAAGTTTTGAATGAACAGAGGCAGGTGACCCGAAAACCAAGTCTGTGCAGGTCCATGAGGACTCCTGCTTTCCACGTGGTGTCGTACGCCTTTTCGAGGTCGAAAAAGATAGCGACCACGTGCTGCTTGTTAACAAAGGCGTTGCGGATGGTGGTTTCCAGACGGATTAGATGGTCAACCGTCGAGTGGTACTTCCGGAAACCGCACTGTTCACTGGCCAAAAGACCATCGGTTTCCAGCTTCCACATCAGATGGGAGTTGACCATCTTTTCCATCAGCTTACAGAGGCAGCTGGTCAGGGCGATTGGGCGATAGTTGGAAGGGTTGGTAAGGTCCTTTCCAGGCTTTGGAATGGGAATGATCAGGGCTTTCCGCCAGGAGGCGGAAAGGACCCTGTGGTCCAGATATGGTTATAGACTTGGAGAAGAGTCTGGAGACAGCTTTCTGGAAAATGTTTCACAACCTGATAATGAATGTCATCCAGACCAGGGGCAGAATCAGTGCAGGTTTGTAAAGCTAATTTGAGTTCAACGATTGAAAAAGGAAGATTATAGGTTTCAGAGTTGTCTGATGTGAAATTGTATGAAGATTTCTCTCTAACCTCTTTGTTTCTTAAAAGACTGCAGATTTATTTGAAGAAGAGGAGTTCTGTTGGATGGTGGAGGCCAACAGATTGGCAACAGATTGTTTGTCAGTGATCAGAGCATCAGCAAGTTTCAAGTGATGAATGGAGGGGTTGGTGTTCTTCCTTTGATTTTTCTAATGATGTTCCAAACTTTTTTCTTGGAAGTTTTAGATGTCAGCCTGGAACAGAAGTTTCTCCAGGACCGACGTTTACTGATTTTGAAAGTGTGTCTCGATTTTGCACGGAGTTTCTGATGGGCTCTAGCGTTGGGACCTGAGGTCGTTGGTATACCCGACGCTGAGCCTGTTTGCGAACTTTTGAAATTTGTTGGCAGTCTGAATTGAACCAGGGTGTTTTTGGCATTTGGAGTTTGTCGGAAGACACTGGAATACAGGTTTTAGCACAGTTTATCACAGTGTTAGTCAGAGATTCGACTGGGTCTCGACTCTGAAAAAAATCAGTGTCCTGGAATTCTTTTAAAATAGTGGTTGAAAATAGATCCCAGTTTGCTTTCTTATATTGAGATGTTGAGAGACAGAGGCGGTTTCAGTTAATATAGGCTGTAAAAGAACAGGCAAATGGTCACTTCCGTGCAGATCGTCATAGACAGACCACTCATAGTCCAGGACCAGCGAGGGGTCACAAACCGACAAATCTAAGCACGAAAGTGAACCTGTGGAAGAATGGAGATAAGTTGCAGATCCGTCGTTCAGACAACACAAATCCAAATCTGAAAGGACATCCTCAATTAGCAAACCTCTGTATGACGTCTGGCACTACCCCAAAGAGGATTGTGACCATTAAAGTCACCCAACAGCAAAAAGGTCGAGGAAGTTCTCCTATCAGACTGACAAGGTCCTGACGACAAACCGGGACAGAAGGAGGTAGATAAAGAGAACAGATTGTCACTGTCTTGTGGAGAGTGACTCTCGCAGCTACAGCCTGAAGGGAGGTAGACAGAATGACAGGACTATACAACAAAGTTTTGTGTAGGAGAAGGGCAACACCGCCCGACAGTCCCAACGTGGATGGTTGTGCAGGTTTTGAAAGAATATTAAAGCCAGAAAGAGTAAAGGTCTTCTGGCTTTGAATTTGGAGTTTCTTGAAGAGCCACGCGAAGGTTTTAGAGATTGACACAGAAGCTGCAGCTCCTCAAAGTTGGAATTTAATCCACGGATATTCCAATGGAATATTGTACTATCCATGGTTGCAGAGGCGAAAAGGAGAGAAATCAGGTCATCTCCTCTTCAACGTCCGCTTCTAATGGAGCGAATTTATTAGTTAGTTTTACTGGACTGTGGTGGTCTTTGGACCTGCTGGCAGACTGCCCGCAGGTGACAAAGGCCTGGAGTTTGGAGATGGTGGAGGTCTGGATTTTGGAGATGGTGGAGGTTTCTTCCTCATCTCCACCATCTCCACACTGGGTTGAACTCCCTTGCCCGAACGGGCACTGGACAGAGGAGTTCGAGGTGCGGGTGCTGGTTTTTTAATCTGCCCAGCAGCAGATGTTGTAGACTGCTGGGCAGTCTGAGGGGTGGCAGATTTTTTGCCTCCACCAGGGCATTCATGTGGGTCGGGAGGTGGTGGACCTGCTTCCACCAGAGCTGACAGTTCTTCCTTGCAGTGTCTTTGAAAGATAAATTCATCAGTCTGGCAGCAGACTGACTGAGTGGAAATTTTCTTTACGGCCGAAGCATATGAAGATGCTGTGGGCGTCTGACTGCCCACAACCTGTTTGCGGGCCTCAAAAAGGAGATCTTCTTTTCTGTTTTAACTCTTTGTATTGTGGATTCTTGAATCCAAAGAGGACAGTTTTCTTGAAGAGGAGGGATGGTCGCCACCGCAGTTTTGCACAATGTGCCGGATCTTTGCACGGCCCATCATGGGTTGCCTTGCAGCAAACACCGCACAACCTCTGCCCAGAACAGCGGTCTCTGACATGGCCAACCTCTGGCATCTGAAACACCTTAACGGGATGGCACATACAGCTGAACATGAACATTAGGTAACCCACTTTGATGACCGGAGGCAGCACAGGGTTGCAGAACGTCAGAAAGAGGGTGTTGGTGTCCACTCTCTCTGAACCTTTCTTTAACCGTCACCCTGCGCACCTCCGTCACACCTTGGGACGCCAGTTCCGTCTTGATTTCTGCCTCTGAGAGCCTGATAGATCTCTGCAGCGAATCACACCTTTTGACGAATTTAACTGTTTATGAGGAGTCACCCTGATCTCCCTGTCCACTATCTTTGTTGCTCTCAACAGCTGTTCAGATTGCTTTTTAGATCGACATTGAATTAGAAATGAGCCATTCTCAACCTTTTGACTGACTGAGGGTCACCTGCTAGACTTGAAAGCCCTTTTGGATGGCAAAAGGGCTCAGAGATGAAAGGGTCTTTCCTGCTCCGTGCCTTCCATCACAAGCCAGGAAGCCAGAAACCTGTCTTCTGTCGTTACCTCAGTATCAGAATCGCTGTCTGTTTGAAAGTCCCCTGAAAAAGGGGATGCTGCCTTCCTCTTCCTTTGGGGGGGATATTTTTGAAAAGCCATGTGTATTTTATTATATTTCATCCCTCCCTTACCCACCCACCTTGGAGTCCAACTAAGGGGCCAGGGCCAAGAATCACTGTCTTGACCCCTTCCAGTCTTCAGGAGAGATATACAACAGACAAAAACCTACCAACCCTATCCCCCCTGATCATGCCCAACTCCCGGGAAACAGAGAGCTGAGCACTACAGGGGTTATCTTGGCCAGCCGGAGAAATGCCTGTTTTGACCCAGCCCAAGAAGGGGAGCCGATTAGTACACCCGGGCCAAAGTGTACTCCCTGTCTAGGAGAGGTCCGAGCCAAAGTGATGCGTTGAGAGCGCTGGCCCTCTCAATCACCAGGATCTCATTCCCCTCCGACACAGGTCGCACCGCACGGCCAACGCGGCGGATCTTAAGGAGACCACAGAGAGAAAAGGAGTGTGGAAAAGAAGACTTGAAGGGGAGACGAAGAAAGAAAAAGATCCGTTAAGAAAGGCAGATGACAGAATAGGAAAAAGGTGGGTTACTATTTGTCTGGGCCCTCACTCCTAACCTTTCTGACATGGGAGACCCTACCAGGGGCATCAATTCCTACCACGTAATGCTTGGCCAGTCAGCAACTTGGCTATACAGGCCTAGCAGTGTTCACAACTAACCACATCTAGCTGAGTTTTGATGCCCCCGTCAGCAAAGCCTAAAAGATCACAGGACCACGCAAGCCCTCCGACCACGGCAAGGTTGCAACCCCCGGAGGGCGAAGAATGTGAGATTATCTTCAAAGCCAGTTACCAGAGCAGTAAGTTCAGCAGAATAGACAGAAGCATCTGAATGAATATGTTCCAACAGTATCTGAGAAGGAGCCCCAGGGCAGTAGGCTGCACAGGCCACCCCATCTTCAGACTTGGAACCGTCAGTGAAAACTTTTTGACAGGATGGGAATTTGGAACAGAGCTCAGCATACAAAGCCTTGTACGCCAGAGAGCTGTAGACTCTTTGCGAAAAGCTGCAAGATCGAAACGAATCTCTGGTGTGAAAAAGGTCCACGGAGGTTGATCCGGAAACTTGGAAAAATCGGAAACTACTCCCAGGTCTAGACCTGCATTCCGCACGTGAGGCTGCATACGAAGACCAAACGGCGGAATACATTTAGGGTTGTTTCAAACTTACTTTGGAACGGAGGGTCAAAGACACAGTCATAGGCAGGGTTTTCTGGTTCTGAGAACAGTCGGATATAATAATTCAAAGACAGTTTCAGCCTGCGGTTGGACACTGAAGGTTCACCTGCCTCTGCGTACAGGCTGTACACAGGGGTGGTGCGGAACGCTCCAAGACAGAGACGAAGCCCTTGATGGTGGATAGGGTCCAAGAGTTTGAGGTAAGACGATCTTGCGGAGCCGTACACACTAGAAGCAGTTTGAAAAAAACCAGCCTATAGCCAAGTATTGATGCCCCCGCCAGCAAAGCCTAAGGGATCACTGGACCGCGCAAGCCCTCCGACCATGGCAAGGTCGCAACCCCCGGAGGGCTTCTTCAAGGAAGAGTGCCAGACCAAAAAGGATTCCTCCCAGTGCTCAACAGTCAAAGTCCACCTGAAAGACTTTTTCAGGCGCAGAACTCCCAAAATCTATGCCACCTTCTACGAATCTGTCATTGAGGTGAGTTCATTTCAAATTTTCATATAAAATGAAAGAGGGCCATGCATATCACATTGTTATACACTGATAATTCTGGAAGATGTAATTTTCACTTGAGACAAGTTCATACAGTGGTTTTAAATGTACTTGTATTTTGATTTACATTATTTATTTATTGAATAAACACACATTACACACACACACACACACACACACACATGCACACCCACACACACAGTGAAAGACAGTCACAATGTGTGTTTAGTCTGGGCGGAATGTGTGTGTATGAAAGAGTGTGTGTGAGAGTGTGTGCATGACTGTGTGTTGCTTTTATTGTAATTATACACTTATTCTGAAAGGTGTAAATTGCACTCAAATCAAAACATTCATATATATGTTGCACACACACACATATACACACACACACACACACACACACACACACACACACACACACACACTGGCACATACATACATATACACACACATACATATACACACACACACACCACACACTCACACACACACTCGCACACACACACAGGGTCACTCACTCACATATACAAGACAGTCTTAAACTAGACACTGTGATATATATGTATATATATATATATATACATATGAATGAGATTTTAACTGTAATCATTTTCCTCAGATGTTTGAGAGGATCAACAAGCAGATGCAGACCGAGGCCAGCAGGATCCATCTGGTGAAAAGAGACTTGGAACAGCTGTTCCGGAGCCTCTTGAACTGCTTTGTTAGGCCCAGCGCCATGCATGGACTCCTGATGGAGGTTGATTTTACATCAGCATACAACATCAAAGCCGACAAGGACCTGTTCATCGGCAGCAAGACAAAGCAGCTCTTGGAGGCAGATGTAGACTCCAAAGAAAAGCAGGCTTTTTTGAAGAATGTGGTAATCTTCTACAAAACAGCCTGCCAGTACATAGTGGAGAAGATCAACCCTTCCATGGAGCCCTTGTGGAAGCATGCAGAGGTGGCTGACATCAGACTGAAAGTGGAGAAGATGCACAAGAAAGAAGAAGGACCTGGGTGAAATTCTGTGGACTACTTCCTGGAACGATTTCCCTGCATGCTGCCAGCTGGAACCTCCAGGGATGAAATCCAAACACAGTTCCAGGAATACCAGTCTGAAGAGGATCTCTCAGCTGTCTTGGAGCTTCCCACAGCAGCAGAACAGTGGACAAGGATGTCTTCCAAGACTGACCACAATGGAGTGCCCAAGTTTGATGTGCTGGCCAAAGTGATGCTGAGGATTCTTCTGATCCCAGTTTCCAACTGTGCCTGTGAGAGGGTCTTCTCTCAAGTCAGGAAGAATAAAACTGACTTCAGGGGATCCATGGGAAGTAAAACCCTTAATGCTGTCCTCCAGGTGAAGTCCAGAAACACCAAGTGCTATGCAACTCCCCTTTCCTCTGACCTCTTGGCCAAGTGCAAAAAGGCCACCAAAGAGGCCAACTCCAAGTCCAACTAAAAAACAAACCTGCAAGTGTGTATATAGTGTACATAAACTGAGTTCATTTTTTAAACAGTGACAATAATTGATTTAGTGTAGAGTTCCTTTTTTTAACAGTGACAATAATTTATATATTTAGTTTTAGTTCCTTTTTTTTTTTAAATAGTGACAATAATTAATTGAGTGTCAAGTGAGAAATGCAAAGAGACATTCTAATGATTCACTTTTTAAAATCATTGACAAAAACTGACTAAGTCAAGTGACAATTCACTTTGCTCAAATTATTGTGAAAGAAAGCTTCTATCAAGCTGAAGGTAAGCCTTTTAAGATTATTTTTTGTGTGTAATTGTCAGTTTTGTCTTTGTCTTATGCTGCAGAGTTCCCGATAACGCACACGCGTGCGTCTGAGACGCACAGGCAGGATGACATGACGCAGGGAAAAATTCACACAGAGTTTTACTGACGCACAAATTACAAAATTTGGGGGTGGCTGTGCGTCAAAGTCCGGCTTTCCGCAGAAGTGCGACTGCGTGATGATCGCGGTGCAGAGTGTTCGCAGAAACGGCAGAGAGTTCTCGGAAATGCGCTCATGCGTGCCTCTGACTTAGGCCTAATGCGCTGAGAGTTGCGGCCCTTCCTCTTCTCGCGCGATATCGGGAGGTATCCAACATGGCGTTATTCCGCTGGTTTAGCTGAACCACAACAAGGCAGCGGGCGAGGAACGATGACGACATTATTGTTGAAGAGGATTCAGCCGTTGATTCCACACACGGGGGCAGTACAAAGCGGAAACGCAGTGACGAAGCACCAGCTGCCGACAGTGATGATAACGGCACACATTCCCCTTCTGAAGAGCCAAGCACGAGCCGATCAAAACCGAAACTACAGCGAGTTTTCAACGCGGAGTGGCTTGACCAATTTGACTGGCTTTCTTTTGACAAAGAAGCAGGCAAAATGTTCTGCACAACGTGCATGTCTGCTGCTGGAAAGGACCGGCACCTTCAAACCAATGGCTTCGTTACGGGAGCATCAAATTTTCAAAGGTAAGGGATAACTTAAGCTTGTATGAAAAAGTATGTGTGTGTGTGTGTGTGTGTGTGTGGGGGGGGGGGGGGGGGGGGGGGGGGTAAGGAAAAAGTGACTTTTTCTGAATATTTATTATATTGGTTGAATTATTATGTAGAAGAATAAAACACCAACACCCATGTTTTGCAAATGTTTGGTTTACTTTTAAAATCTTCTTCAGGCAATGGCAAGTTCCAAGTGAGAAAAGTTAAAAGTGTGTGAATTAATTATTACACTGGGTATGGGCATCATCACATGGGGGCGGGGAGTTATGCTGATAATTAATTTAAGGTTGTCCTCGTTGCCCCAACCTCTCGCCTACCCCACCTGTCCACAGGCACTGTTGATCTAGATAACTGAAGTACCTGAAGTCAAGCGATTTCTAAACTTCTGTGGGTACATGGATATGCTTGCAGAACAGCTTTGACTCGACACATGCAGTCAGGGGACCACAGGCTCAGTTTGGCAACTCTAGAGCAGGACGTTTGATGGGAACCATCCTCACCAGGCAGACTGAAGAATCTGAGGGTGCAGAATCAGACTGTCTGACGGCACAGATGAGGACAGCATCAACCATGGCGATAGAGAATATCTCTGACAGAAAGTTCCTCCCTCTACTGCGGCTCCAGGTATGTTTGACCTCTCTCTCTCTCTCTCTCTCTCTCTCTCTCTGTAATGTATTTATTGCTGCCTGCACCATTTATCTTTATCTGACTGTAAATTTAAAATTTATTTTCTCTCTGGTGCTATGAATTATCTGTAAATTTAAAATTTATTTTCTCTCTGATAAAATGATTTTTGCTACTGTTCTGTGGTTGTTTGCATGTAATTTTCTTTTCTTGTCTTTTCTTTTTAATTTTATTCTATATTCAATTTTATTTTAAAGGACTAATTGGAAAACAGATTAATTACAAACCTAAATTATCATCCTTTTAAAATAGTTTTCGACTTCGACCTCTCTCTCTCTCTCTCTCTCTCTTTCTCTCTCCCTCTCTCTCTCTCTCTCTCTCTCTCTCTCACACACACACACACACACACACACACTCTCTCTCTCTCTCTCTCTCTCTCTCTCTCTCTCTCACACACACCACACACACCACACAATTGACGCATGGGATTTCTGTTTTTTGTTGTTGTCTGTTTCCTTTAGAAGCTGAATGGAGTGCAAGCATTGCAGTCCGAGAGCAGTGGTACAAAGGCAACGACACAGTAGCTGAGTTACAGACAGCGTTGGCACACACTTGTCAGGACAACATGAACTGCACGACTGCAGCAATCTCCATACATTGGGATTATGCTGGATGAGAGCATAGACATAGCAATCAAGAAAAGACTGGTCATTTATTTCAAGCTTTTGGTAGATTGTGAGCCTGTGATGCAGTTTGGTGTCAACTGTGAGGTTACTGATGGAAAAGCACACACCATTGTAACAGCTGTCCGTCAATATCTTGCTTCCATTGGAATTCCTATGGAGAAGATCATCGGCATGGGCATGATGGTGCCTCTGTCATGGTTGGGAACAAAACGGTGTGACTACTGTTCTGAAGCAGCTGAACCCCCGGCTTGTGACAACTTGGTGTTGTGCACACCGACTGTCACTGATGGCACACTGGGCTGCTACCGGCGTGCTGAGCTGACAAAAGTGCAGGCAACACTTGTGCAGATCTACAAGTATTTCAAGTACTCTCCTCCTCGCTACAACAAATTGAGGGAAATGAGAGAATCATGGGGCAACATGTCAAGAAATTCAAGAAACCACAGAGGTCCGATGGCTGTCTTTGCATGAGGCTGTATCTGCTGCACAAGACTCCTGGGGTTGTTTAGTTTTGATGCTTGAAAACAGGCGACATCCAATGAAGGTGAATCTTCAACTCTTGCTCTGGCCTTGCTGAAGGAGGTGAAAACATATCGCTTCATTTCCATCCTGTGTCTCCTCTGTGATGTTCTGCAAGATCTGACCAGCTGCAGCAAGTCATTTCAGAAGGATGTTATCAACATTGATGAGTGCATGAATATGCTGAAGTCTACTCTGGACTCCATCTCTACCTTACCTGCTCAACCAGGGGACCATCTCGGCAAACTGCATGACAGCCTTGACACAACCACAGCTACCAAGGCATCAATTTCCAGGCTTCTGACAGACAGAGAGGGCGCAGACCAAGGCACTTGCCAAAGATTTGTAGATGGCATCAACACAGAAGCAGGCAAGAGATTTCCTGATGCTGACATGGCTATGGTGAAGACTTTGAACAGAGTACTGAACCCCACGCTACTTCCTGTTGCCCACAAGGACATTGTCACATATGGCATCAATGACCTGGAGGTGCTCATTCATGCCTTTCCCCTTGATGCAGAGCGTGCCCGCCAGTGCTACAGGAAATTCAAGTTCCTGCTGAACAACCACAGGACCAAGACACTACAGCCATGTGTACAGAGATCCTCAAAACCTACAAAGACCAGTACCCTGACTTTGCAGCCTTGGCAAGCATCTGTTAGTCATCCCCCTGACATCAGTACCTTGTGAAAGAGCCTTCTCAGTTCAGAACTCGGTGATCAACTCAAGGAGAAACAGGATGAGCAATCAAAGTCTCAACAACAAAATGTGCATCATTTCAGAGAGCAAAATGCAGATGTTTGATGAGGACAAAGTTGTCACAGAAACCACTGCCAGCTTCAAGACTGCCAAACAGAGAAGAAAGTAGACATTTCTTCAGCTGTGGACTGAGACTGAGAACAGAGAGAGAGAGAGAGCAGTAATTCTTTAATGAAAACATAGATACTAACTATTCTAAATTTCCCCTTTTTTTTCGCTGAAAGTGAAAAAGTCAAGCCATCAGTAAACACAATTACAATATAACTAGTTTTTCTGTCTTGAATGTTTTCATGGCGAATTATTCAATATCTGACAATGACTCCCACAATTTGCAGCTGAGAGTCATGTTGACTCTCACAAAAAAATCCTGTAGGGAACTTGATGTGGTCTGCTCTTTCTTTCTTCGGATACATATGTGTGTATGTGTATTGTCACTGTGGTGGTTTGAAATGTTCGTGTATATATATGTCTCTGTGTCTCAATTTGTGTATGTGTGTGTGATAGTAGTAGTATTTTTTTCTAGCAGAAGTAGACTAAGTAAGTAAATTGTATGTTATTGTCAAAAGAGTAAGTCTTGATCAATCTCTTATGCTAATAGTTTTTAATCACTATTAATTATAAAAAGAAAAGTGCATACAAATAAGTTGGTTAAAAAAGAAATCAAAACGCCGCGTGAAATTTAATTCCCGGTCGGAAAATACTGTCAGATGGTGAAAATACTGTGAAAAGCCAGGAATAGTACTGGGAAGAAATTTTGGGGTTGGCAGCTCTGCCGACACCAAAACGAGATCAGAGCGCCCATTGGAGTTATAAGCAAATCACCATCGTGCCATGTGTGCTCCAATATGCACGTGAGAAAGAGGGGTGCGAGGATTTGGTCACAGACTACTTTGTTGTTCTTTCAGACGATCTTCAGCACGATGCTGCCTTTACCAAACGGAGCTTAGACAGCATCTTACAATATCTTGAAAGCAAAGGTATCACCACGGTATACATCGTCAGTGACGGTTGTGCAGCACACTTTAAAAGCAAGTTGCCATTCTTTCATCTCATGGAGCTTTCAGAAAGCCATCCTTGTCTGAAAATAGAGCGTCACTTTTTTGGGTCTGGCCATGGGAAGTCGTTGAGTGATGCCTGTGGGGGGTCATAAAATCCTGTCCTTCAAGAGCTGTTGCCTGTGGCCAAACATCCATTCAGAAAGCCAGCGAAATGCATGATTACTGCATGGAGACTCTAACCCTACCAGTGGAAAATGATGCAGTACCAGCAAAGCCACAACATGACCACATTTTGAGATCTTTTCACCCATCCACACGACAGAGATTGAATGCTCTACAAAATCAAACAGTCTGCAAACACTCGCAGGAACACGAAACATCCATGCAATGAAAGTGTCAAAGACAAAACTTCAAGTGAAACATCTGTCTTGCTTTTGCAAAGATTGTTTGGATGGTGAAGAATGCAGAAATTTGTTTCCTGGGGAATGGAAGGACACTGTTTTGAAGAAAACAGGTCATCAAACAAAACCGCCGCAAAAGAGGAAGAGCAAAGAGAAGAAATCGACGCCAGAAAAAACTTCGAAGCAAACACCATTGGCTGAAACTACAAGAAATGGCCTGTTTGCCAAAGTTCAGGTTGCCCTTGATGCTGCTGCAAATTTCAAAGAAGTTAAGAGTGTCTGCAAAACATACCAACATGCAGTGGATGAGTGGCCAGTTTTGATGGAAACTGCATGCGCAGAAAATGTTACTCTTGACTCTCTTTTTTTCCAAGTGAGTTGCAGGGAAAGTACCTTCCCGTGTCTGTGGATGCAGATGGAAACTGTTTTTGTAGAGCACTGAGCGTTCTGGCTACAGGATCTCATGTTCGCCATGAAGAGATCAGGGTGAGACTGACTCTTGAAATGGTTGCTAATGAAGACATCTACACAAACCTAGATTATCTTCATGAGTCATGTTCGCTGCCAGCAGAAGACATTGATCTTCTATTAACTGTGCTCTCTGGATCCGACTACAATGAGGCTCTGCCGCTGAAAGAGAATTTCCACCAGGAGGTCATTAACACATTTCATTTAAAGGAAGGGGTTCCTACTGCAGTGTATGGGAATTGTTTGCTGCGGCAAATGTGCTGAAGTGGAACCTGCTCTCCGTTTACCCTCATCTTGGCCCTGCGTCAATCCAGTATTGTATGAGCAGAACTTTCAAACCTGCAACACCCTCGAGCAGAACAGAGGCTGTCCTGTGAACCACTACAAGAACCGACATGCCAGAGGAGCACTGGGTCTCCAACCATGTTGTCCCTCTTGTAACAGTGGAAGCAGACAGCAACAGGTAAGACTAAAAGGCCATAAAATATTCAGTATGAAACTTTGAATTCATTTCAATTTTTATTGAGAGCTTATTCAGACCTGTTTACTTCCGTTTTCGCCGGGAGATTCTCCCGTTTTCGTAGGTCACATCCCGGTCTCCCGGTCATAGCATCGATCTCCCGATGTCCGATTTGGTTTTCTCCCGGTTTGCGCCGTCTACGCACTCGGCAGTTTGAAACAAGGCACTTTCGAAAGAAACCCCGAGGTCCGCTCGCGCTACGGCACTAGGCTAGGCCTAAGCGACGCATAGATAGGTTAGCATCACGCCGGCAGCACACATGCTGCCTAGCGTACAGTACAAAGATGCTTGTCACTCTTTAGTGCGAAAGGCGCGAAAAGTATCTGCATTCAAGATGGCGGCGAAAGAAGCGAAGCTCCATGAAACGGACAGTGAAGATGACACTACTAGGCGTGAAGATAGCCATGGAAGTGGAAAATCATCGGCGAAAAAGAAGAAATATTTACAACGATTCAAACCATCGTACTCGAAAGATTTTCCGGGATTAGTGGCATCACCCAAAGGCGAAGATTTTGCGTTTTGCCGAAAGTGCAATGTTCACTTCGGACAATCTTGACTCAGGACAATCTTGACAAAGTTTGTCAAGCCCTCTGCCATGTACAGTGCCCTTCCTGAGACAGTTGATTACAAATCAGCCTACAACTTGAAGGGAGATGCTGAGGTGGTCATTGGAGAGGATGCTCGACAGTTCTTGGAGAACAAGTCGGCCAACCATCTGAGAGATTCTCGCATCACTGACTTCTTCAAGGCAATCAGACCTTACTACCGGGCTCTGGTAGACTACTTGAAGAAGTGGCTGCCCCTGGAAGACGCTCTGCTGCGCCATGCTGAAGTAGCTGATGTGGAACTGAAGCTTGAGGCAAATACCCAGAGCCTAAGGTTCTTCCTGAAGCGATTTCCCTGCCTGATGCCTGAAGGTTCAACAACTGACATAGTACTGGAGCAGTTCAATGAGTACCAGTGCACAGATGTGTCATCGTGTGCAGAGGATCGTGTGGATGAAACCTGGAAGAAGATCGGCAGTCTGAATGATGGTCAGTTCCTAGCACTCTCCCATGTCATGAGGGGCATCCTGACCATTCCTCACAGCAATGCACACTGCGAGAGGGTGTTCTCTTGTGTGAGGAAAAACCGAACAAGCCAGAGAGCCAGCCTTGGGGATTCCACCGTGGAGAGTCTGCTGATCCTCAAGTCCACCCCCAATGACTTGGTGGAGGATGTTCAGAGTTTCTCAGAAACCTCTCTGAAGAAGCTGAAGTCTGCTTATGCCAGCAGCCTGAAGCAGTGAGATCCTTTCAGTCATGTCTGTCCGCCCATCTCCACCACCTCCCTCCCACCTACCCCTTCTTCAGAGTGAGATAATAGTAAATACCCAAGTTATGTATTTTCTTCCTATCCCCACCCCCTACTTCAAAGTGAGATGACATTCAAGGACTGTGGTTTTTCCTCCTACCCCCACCCCCCTACTTCAAAGTGAGATGGCATTCAAGCACTGTGGTTTTTCCTCCTATCCCCACCTCCTACACCAATGACCTAAGTTCTGCAAGTATGAGAGTATGGGCTATTTCAGCGCTTCTTTGGTGAGTTTTTGTTGTTTTTCTTTCTTTGTTTGCTTTAATAACATTTTAGCTTACTTTTTAAAGCTGTCATATATACTCTCAATTAAATACTGCTATGAGTTGATATTGTACTCTTTGCCTAAGAAGAAATGCCGCGAAGAAAAAACGCCGCGAAGAAAAAACGCCGCGAAAAATCTACTGACTTGACATGCAAATCTACTGACTTGGGAGGTCCAATCTACTGAGCAAGTGAATAGGGGGGTAAACAGGTCTGTTATTAATCAGATTGCTTTAATGAGACAGAGCATATTATGACAATAATTATTGATTTTTTTTTTTAGATCGGTGCACCCTGCATTTCGAGGGGTCCCTGCCAGAAGGTACTAACTGACAAATTTTCTCATTTTCACTTTTTTGTGCTAATAGATGCAAAAATGTGTAACCTTTGGTGTGATATATGTAATTTTGTGATACATCAATTAATCGATGATTTATTGATCAGAACCTAAAATAACCATGCTAAAAAGAGCGCAAGTTGTTAACGCCAGAGGATACTTCAGCCTAATAGTACACCCCTGCACTGCCTTTGGTGACTTGCACCAGTGTAAGGTCTCTGCCAGAAAGTACTACTGGCCTCAAGCACTGGGCACAGCAGTCAAAGCAGAAGCAAGATGGCAGCCAGTCAGTGCTAACAGCCCACTGGTACCCTCTGGCAGGACAGCTTGGCTGTGCGGCACCACTGTGGGAATGTTGACAAAGTCCATCTGATGACCCTGATAGTGGCGGGGTCTGGAAGGGTCCCGTTGCCTGCTTGTTTATGTGGCTATCAATTAGTCAGAGGTCTGCAAATGGTCCCGTTGCTTGCCAGTTTATCTGTCTAACAAATAGCCTGTCTCCGGGACAGGATGTTTAATCAAAGAAGGATCAAATTTATATCCAACAAGGCAAGGTTTCAGTGCTGGTGGCATCCTGAGAAAATTCTCAGCAGGCCACTTTCTCTACAACCTTCCTGTGATTCAGACCTCAGATTCCAGTTTGCATTGCATCAGGCATACCCTTGAAAAAGTAAGTTTTACCCCTTTTCATTTGTGTTTTCATATTACATAGTGTGTGATTGAGTTTTCCTAGATGATGTTTTGAATGTTATAATTATTATCTCATATACAGTTTCTGTCATAAGGTCTTAAGGATTTTTGTGTTGGTTGGCATGTGTCATGGAATGTGTGCTTGCAAATGAATGTATGTGTCTTTGGTCTAAGGTCTACAGATAAGATAAGATAAGATAATGTTGCTTATAGCCCAGCCGACCGCAAAGGGCCATATCAGGGCTGTACACACGTTAAAATCAACTCACCAGTCTTTTAAAAAAAAAACAAAAAAAAAAAAAAAAAAACACCAACTTTCACACATCTTGTTAAATGACATCGTCTACAAACGCACCAGAAACTTTGTTAAAAATCTTTCAGCCGTAAAATCTTAAATCAGATAAAAAATGTTAATCTCTCTCAAAAACTCAAGGATCACGTCAGGCGGGACATCCCTGAACAGGATCTTCATGGACTCCGCCGTAAAATGTTTGTGTCTCACATCGTGCAAGTCCCAACACTCTAAAAGTACATGTTTCATTGTGAGTGGCGCATGACATGGAATGCACCACGGAGCTTCTTCACTCCTTAAAAGGTAAGCATGGGTAAAATACGAATGGCCGGTGTGCAGCCGGCACAGAACCGTTTCCTCTTTACGACCTCCCGATGTGGATGGGAGGAAGTCCTTAAGGTTTGGACGGATCTGAAAGAGTTTGTTACTCGTCTGTGTGTTCCAATCCTCCTGCCAGAGGTCTCTCACATAATCGTTAATTTTGGGTTTCACATCTGAGCAGGGGATATAAGTGTTGGACAGTTTCTCTCTTGTGGCGTTCTTGGCTAAACGATCAACCATTTCGTTCCCGCCGATGCCAACATGGCCAGGAACCCAAGCAAGAGTAATGTTGTAACCGTCCGCCTTCAACTTGCTAAAAAGTTCAAAAAAAAGTAAAAGTTCTGGATGCTGAAGGTTGCGGCCAGCTATGGCCTCCAAAGCTGACAGCGAATCCGACAGAACCAGAAAGTCCCTCCTCGAAGAATGGGAGACTATCTTCAAAGCCAGCACCAGAGCAGCAAGTTCAGCAGAACAGACAGAAGCATCTGAATGAACATGTTCCAACAACATCTGAGAAGGAGCCCCAGGGCAGTAGGCCGCACAGGCCACTCCATCCTCAGACCTGGAACCGTCAGTGAAAACTTTTTGATAGGATGGGAACCCGGAACAGAGCTCGGCATACAAAGCCTTGCACGCCAGAGAGCTGGCAGACTCCCTACGGAAAGCTGCGAGATCAAAACGAATCTCTGGTGTGAAAAAGGTCCATGGAGGTTGATCCGGAAACCCGGAAAAATCGGAAACCACTCCCAGGTCCACACCTGCATTCCGCACGTGAGGCCGCACACGAAGCCCAAACGGCGGAACACATTTCGGGTCACTTCCAAACTTACTCTGGAACGGAGGGTCAAAAACACAGTCACAGGCAGGACTCCGCGGCTCTGAGAACAGTCGGATGTAACAATTCAAAGACAGCCCCAGCCCGCGATTGGACAGTGAAGGCTCACCCCCCCCGCGCACAGGCTGCACACAGGGGCGGCGCGGAACGCTCCAAGACAGAGACGAAGCCCTTGATGGTGGATAGGGCCCAAGAGCCCGAGGCAAGATGATCCCGCGGAGCCGCACACAGCACAACCGCAGTCCAGCCTAGAACGGACCAGGGCTCTGTAGAGGTGCAACAAAGCCCTCCCATCAGCGCCCAGCCGCCGTGCGCGCCACGACCCGCAGAACATTCAGCGCCTTTTGGCAAGCAGCCTTGAGGCCCCTAATATGGCTGAGAAAGCTAAGCTTCCGGTCAAAAACGACTCCCAGAAACCCGGCCTCCTGAACAGCTGGAATGGGAGACTTCCCACTTGAAGTTCCGGATCTGGAAAAAAACTGACGGAAATCATGGAAGTGAACACACTGGGCCCCGTAGCAGAAAAGGTGAAACCGCCTTCAACCGCCCACCGACGGACCCCATCCACGCAAAGCTGGAGCCCGCGCTGGACACTCGGGCACAGGCCCCCAGCTGCGTAGACAGCAAAATCATCCACAAACAATGAGCAGTCCGAACCCTGCTGAACCGACTCAACAATGTTGTTGATCCCAACACTAAAGAGGGCAGGAGACAGGACGCTCCCCTGTGGAACACCCAACTCCCGCTCGCGGACACCAGAGAGAGTGGCGCCAACCCGGACCCGAAACCGTCGCTCTGCCAAAAAATTTTGAACAAAATGAGGAAGACGACCTCGAAAACCCAGATCGCGGAGACCACGAAGCATCCCCGACCTCCAGGTGGCATCGCAGGCCCCCTCCAAGTCGAAGAAAACTGCCACCGCACGCCGTCCGTTCAAAAAAGCGCTCCCAAGTGCAGATTCCAGACGAATCAAATGGTCAACCGTACCACGACGTTTGCGGAAACCACACCGTTCCTTCGCCAAAAGGCCACCGGTTTCAAGCCTCCACACGAGCCCAGCACTGACCATCCCTTCCACCAACTCACAAACACAGCTGGTCAAAGCAATGGGACGGCAATTTGAAGGATCAGAAAGATCCCTTCCAGGCTTGGGGACGGGAACAATGAGGGCCCCCCGCCAAGAGGGAGGAAAGCAACCTGAAGTCCACACATGGCTACATACCCGCAGCAGTACCTTCAGACCCTCTTGCGGAAGATGCTTCAACAGCCGATAATGAACTTCATCCAGACCTGGAGAGGAATCGCTGCAAGAGAGCAAGGCAGACTTCAGCTCGTTCAACGTGAAAGGAAGATTGCAGTCCTCCACGTTGTCGGATGAAAAGTTGCAGGGCGATACCTCTTTTAGGGCTTTGTCCTTGACAAAAGTGGATGATTCACCAGAAGAGGAGGAATTCCTTTCAATGGTTGAAGCAAGCAGATCAGCAACTGCCCCCTTCTCCGCTATCAAAGAATCCGAAAACCCGAGATGATCCACAGTGGGACAGGCGCTCCCCCCCTAACCCTCTCAATGATGCTCCACACCTCCCTCCCAGAAGTCCCCGATGCCAGCCTGGAGCAGAAGCCTCTCCAGGACCTACGCCCACTGATTCCAAAAGTGTGTCCCGACCTAGCACGGAGTTTCTGATGGGCTCGAGCGTTGGGACCCGAAGGTCGTTGGTATACCTGACGCTGAGCCCGTTTTCCAACTTTGGAAACTTGTTGGCATTCCGAATCGAACCAGGGTGCCCCTGGCACCTGAAGTTCATCGGAAGACACCGGAATACAGGCCTTAGCACATTTAATCATAATGTTAGTCAGTGATTCAGCTGGGTCAGGACTCTGAAAAAAATCAGTGTCCTGGAATCCTTAGAAACAGTGGCTGCAAAGAGGTCCCAGTTTGCTTTCTTATAATTTAAATGCTGAGAGACAGAGACATGTTCAGTTATTACAGGTTGTAGAAGGACAGGGAAATGGTCACTTCCGTGCAGATCGTCATGGACAGACCACTCATAGTCCAGGACCAGCGAGGGGTCACAAACCGACAAATCTAAACACGAAAGTGAACCTGTGGAAGAATGGAGGTAAGTTGCAGATCCGTCGTTCAGACAACACAAATCCAAATCCGAAAGGACATCCTCAATCAGCAGACCTCTGGATGACGAACCGGTACTACCCAAAGAGGGTTGTGACGTTAAAGTCACCCAACAGCAAAAAGGTCGAGGAAGTTCCCCTAACAGACTGACAAGGTCCTGGCGACAGACCGGGACAGATGGAGGTAGATAAAGAGAACAGATTGTGACAGTCTTGTGGAGAGTGACTCTCACAGCTACAGCCTGAAGGGAGGTAGACAGAGCGACAGGACTATACAACAAAGTTTTGTGAAGGAGAAGGGCAACACCGCCCGACAGTCCCAACGTGGATGGTTGTGCAGGCTTTGAAAGAATATTAAAGCCAGAAAGAGTAAAGGTCTTCTGGCTTTGAATTTGGGGTTTCTTGAAGAGCCACGACAAGAAGGTTTCATAGATTGACACAGAAGCTGCAGCTCCTCGAAGTTGGAATTTAGACCACGGATATTCCAATGGATTATTGTATTATCCATGGTGCAGAGGGCGAAAAGGAGAGAGATCAGGTCATCTCCTCATCAGCATCTGCGGCCAATGGAGTGAACTTATTTTTTAGTTTTACTGGACTGTGTTGGTCTTTGGACCCGCTGGCAGACTTGCTCGCAGGTGACAAAGGCCTGGAATTTGGAGAAGGTGGAGGTCTGGATTTGGGAGATGGGGAGGGTTTTTCCTTATCTCCACCATCTCCACACTGGATGGAACTCCTTGCCCGCACGGGCACTGGACAGAGGAGTTCGAGGGGGAACTGCTGGTTTTTTAATCTGCCCAGCAGCAGATGTTGTAGACTGCTGGGCAGTCTGAGGGGTGGCGGATTTTTGCCTCCACCAGGGGCAGTCACTTTGGTTTGGAAGGTGGTGGACCTGCTTCCACCAGAGCTGACAGTTTTTCCTTGCAATGCTTCTTCGAAAACGTAAAGTTATCAGTCTGACAGCAGACTGACCGAGTTGGAACTGTTGGAACTTTCTTTACGGCTGAAGCGTACGAAGAAGCTGTCGGCGACTGACTGCCCACAACCTGCTTGCGGGCTTCGAAAAAGGAGATCTTCTTTTCTGTTCTTAACCCTTGTATTGCAGATTCCTGAATCCACAGAGGACAATTCCGTGAAGAGGAGGGATGGTCGCCACCGCAGTTTGCACAATGTGCCGATCTTTACACGGCCCATCATGGGTTGCCTTGCAGCAAATACCACACACCTCCTGCCCAGAACAACGGTCTCTGACATGACAAACTTCTGGCATCGGAAGCACCTCAACGGGGACGGAACGTACAAATGAACCCGGACAATCAGGTAGCCGACTTTGATGACCGGAGGCAGCACAGGGTTGCAGAATGTCAGAAAGAGGGTGTTGGTGGCCACTCTTTCTGCACCCTTCTTGATAGTCACCCTGCGCACCTCCGTCACACCCTGGGATGCCAGCTCCGTTTTTGATTTCTGCCTCTGAAACACCTGATAATTCCCTGCAGCGAATCACTCCTTTTGATGAATTTAATTGTTTGTGGGGAGTTACCCTGATCTCCCTGTCCACAAGTTTCGTTGCTTTCAGCAGCTGTTCAGATTGCTTTTGTGACTTACATTGAATAAGAAAGGAACCATTCCTCAACCTTTGATGGACCGAGGGTCACCTGCTATACCTTGAAAGCCCTTTTGGATAGCAAAAGGGCTCAAAGCTGAAAGGGGTCTTTCTTGCTCCGTTCCTTCCATAACGAGCCAAGAAGCCCAAAAACCTGTCTTCTGTCGTACCTCCATATCCGAATCGCTGTCAGAATCGAAATCCCTGAAATAGGGGATGCTGCCTTCCTCTTTTTTGGGGGATGTGTTTTGAAAAAGCCATGTGTATTTTAGTATATTTCATCCCTCCCTTACCCACCCACCTTGGAGTCCAACTAAGGGGCCAGGGCCAAGAAACCAATGTCTTGACCCTTCCAGGCTTTCGGGAGGAGAGACATACACAAGCAGAAGCAACCAACCCTATCCCCCCTGATCATGCTCAACTCCCGGGAACAGAGAGCTGAGCACTGCAGGGGTTTACTTGGCCAGCTGGGGAACTGCCCGTCTTGACCCAACCCCAAAAAGGGGAGCCGATTAGTACACCGGGCCAAAGTGTACTCCCTGTCTAGGAGAGGTCCGAGCCAAAGTGATGTGTTGAGAGCGCTGGCCCTCTCAATCACCAGGATCTCATTCCCCTCCGACACAGGTCGCACCGCACGGCAAACGCGGCGGATCTTAAGGAGACCACAGAGAGAAAAGGAGTGTGGAAAAGAAGACTTGAAGGGGAGACGAAGATAGAAAAGGGCCAAATAAGGGAGGCAGGAAAACAAGAAAAGGAGAAAGGCGGGTTACTGTTAGTCAGGATCCTCACCCTTAGCCTATCTGACATGGAAGCCCTACCAGGGGCATCAACTCCTTACACGTTACGCTTAGGCCAAACAGCATCTGCACCTCTCAGGCCTAGAAGCAGTGTGAAAAAAAACAGCCTATCTCCAAGTATTGATGCCCCGCCAGCAAAGCCTAAGGGATCACTGGACCACGCAAACCCTCCGACCACGACAAGGTCGCAACCCCCCGGAGGGAGGTCTACAGATAAAAGTGGTTTTAGACCAAAGAAAAAAGTAGAAGGGGGATGGAAAAGTAGAAGGGGGATGGGTCGATCTCTTAATTTGGGGGTGCCAAGGGGGTGGGGGTTAGGAGGGGGAGGGGAGGAGGAGGTGGTGTGTGTGTGTGTGTGTGTGTGTGTGCGTGATTATGCCTGTTTGTGGATGTAAGTGTGAGTTGTAGGTGGTGTGTTTATGTATTTTTATGCTATGCTGTCTTCTTAAGCACCCGTATTTAAATGAATGACACAATTACAGTATCTGCTTATCAATCACCAAATGTCAAATCTAAAAAATATATATCATACACATTTTTTGTTAAACTTAAGAAAATATGTGTACACGGTTTTGATTGAGTAATGGCCTCTTTGCAGATCATGGCGGATGATTTCTTGAACGCAATGACTGGCACTGGTGGCAGCGACAGTGTCTACATGAACCTAGCAGCAGCATGGACATCAGACTTCAACACCTCGGAGAACGAGCCCCTCGCGAAAAAAACACGTACTGCAGAACCTGGGTTTGACACGTCAGATGATGAACCGCTTCAGCAGGAAGGCTGACTTGCAGTCAGTTGACGTGTCCAGTGGAGGTGGTAACTGAGTAATTTGATTTCACATCACAATATCCCATCTGTAGTTAATCTGCGTCTTTCAATTTCCATGAATTCCTGTGGCATCAGTGAGATTGTGTGTGTATAAGTGTGTGCGTTTCTGTAAGTCAAAGTCTAAACATTATGCTTTACAGTATTTAAAATTCAATGTATGTGTGTGTCTGTGTTTGACTCTAACTCTGATTTTTATTGTCAAAAAATCCACCAGGGGACCACTGACACAAAGAAAAGCTGAAAAGAAAGACATTTGAATTTGAAATAGTAAGATAAGATAAGATAATGTTGCTTATAGCCCAGCCGACCCGCAGAGGGCCACATCAGGGCTGTCACCATGTTAAAATCAACTCACCAGTCTTTTTAAAAAAAAAAAAAAAAAAAAAAAAAAACCTTTCCACACATCTCGTTAAATGACATCGTCAACAAACGAACAGAAAACTTTGTTAAAATCCTTCTCCGTAAAATCTCAAATCAGATGAAAAAATGTTAATTTTCTCTCAAAAGACCCAATGATTCAGACGTCACGCGGGACATCTGGAACAGGATCTTCATGGACTCCGCTGTAAAATGTTTGTGTCTCACATCGTGCAAGTCCAACACGGCTAAAAGAACATGTTTTCATTGTGAGTGGTGCATGACATGGAAATGCACCACGGAGGCTTCCTCACTGTCTTTAAAAGGTTAAGATGGGTACAATACGAAATGGCCGGTGGCAAGCCGGCACAGAACCGTTTCCTCTTTACGACCACCCGAAGGTGTTAGAGGGAGGAAGGTCTTTAAGGTTTGGAACGGATCTGAAAGAGGTTTGTTATTCGTCTGTGTGTTTTCCATCCTCCTGCCAGAGGTCACTCCACATAATCGTTATTTTTTGGGTTTCACATCTGAAGCAGGGATATAATGTTTGACATTACTCTCTGTGCGTTCGCCAAAACGATCAACCATTTCGTTCCCGCCGATGCCAACATGGCCAGGACCCAAGCAAGAGTAATGTGTAACCTCCGCCTCACCTTGCTAAAAAAGTTCAAAAAGAAGTAAAAGTTCTGGATGCTGAAGGTGCGGCCAGCTATGGGCCTCCAAAGCTGACAGCGAATCCCCGACAGAACCAGAAAGTTCCCTCCTCGAAAATGGAGATGAATCTCCAAGCCAGTACTAGACAGTAAGTCAGCAGAAAGTACAGAAGCCATCTGAATGTATATGTTCCAACAATATCAGAGAAGGAGCCCAGGGCAGTAGCTGCACAGGCCACTTCTGCATCCTCAGACTTGGAACCGTCAGTGAGCAAAACTTTTGGATAGGATGGGAATTTGGAACAGAGACTCGGCATACAAAGCCTTGTAACCGCCAGAGAGCTGGTAGACCTCCGTACGGAAAGCTGCGAGATCAAAACGAATCTCTGGTGTGAAAAAGGTACCATGGAGGTTGAGCCGGAAAACTTGGAAAAATCGGAAACTACTCCAGGTCTATACCTGCATTCCGCACTGCGGCTGCATACAAGCCCAAACGGCGGAATACAATTCCGGGGTTTGTTTCAACTTACTTTGGGAACGGAGGGTCAAAAACACCAGTCATAGGCAGGATTCTGCGGTTCTGCACAGTCGGATGTAATAATACAAAGACAGTTTCAGCCTGCGGTTGGACAGTGAAGGTTCACCTGCCTCTGCGTACAGCTGTAACAGGGGTGGTTGCGGAAAACGCATCCAAACAGAGACAAGACCCTTGATGGTGGATAGGTCCAAGAGTTTTGAGGTAAATGATCTTGCGGAGCCGACAACAGCACAACCGTAGTCCCAGTTTTGGAATCGGACCAGGGCTCTGTAGAGGTGCAACAGAGTATTCTTATCACGCCCCAGTCGGTGTGTGCTACGACCCGCAAATATTCAGTGCCTTTTGGCAAGCATTTTGGAGGTTTTAATATGGTGAGAAAGTTTAAAGTTGTTGGTCAAAAATGACTCCCAGAAAATTGGCACCTTTAACAGCTGGAATTGGAGATTCCCTACTACTGTGAAGTTCCGGATCTGGAAAAAACTGACGGAAATTATGGAAGTGAATACACTGGGTTTTTGTAGCCTGAAAAGTGAAACCGTTTTCATCCGCCCACTGATGGATTATCTACGCAAGCTGGAGACCTGCGCTTACACTCGGGTACAGGCCTTCCAGTTGCGTATACAGCAAAACATCCACAAACAATGAGCAGTCTGAACTGCTGAACTGATTTAACAATGTTGTTGTTTAATACTAAAGAGGGCAGGAGACAGGATGCACCCCTGTGGAACACCCAACTCCTCTCGTGGACATCAGAGAGAGTGGTGGCCTAACCGACCTGAAACTGTCGTTCTGCCAAAAAAATTTGAATAAAATGAGTACGATACCTCGAAAACCAGATTCGTGGAGATCTTGAGACTAAGAATCCCCGACTTCCAGGTGTATCGTAGTCCTTCTCCAAGTCGAAGAAAATTGCCACTGCATGCTGTTCTGTTCAAAAAAGCGTTCCTAAGTGTAGATTCCAGAAGACGAATCTAAATTGGTCATGTACTACGATGTTTGTGGAAACCACACTGTTCTTTCAGCCAAAGCCATCGTTTTTCAGTTTCCACATGAGCCTAGCATTGACCATCTTTTTCCATCATTTCAGACACAGCTGGTCAAAGCTATTGGGACGGTAGTTAGATGATTTAGAAAGATCTTTTCCAGTTTGGGGATGGAATAATGAGGGCTTCCGCCCAAGAGGGTGGAAAGCAACCCTTATCCACACGTGTTGTAGAACCTTAACAGGATGTTCAACCTTCTAGCGGAAGATGTGTTCAATAGTTGATAATGTAAGTCCATCTATAGCCTGGAAGGAATCGCTGCAAGAGAGTAAGGCAGATTTCAGCTCGTTTAATGTGAAAGGAGAGATTGTAGTCTTCCATGTTGTCGGATGAAAAGTTGCAGGCGATTTTCTTTAGGGGCTTTGTTTTTGGACAAAAGTGGACTGAGTTAAAATAAGAGGAGGATTCTTTTCAATGGTTAAGCAAGCAGATATAGCAACTGCTTTCGTCTCGTATTAAGAGAATCCGAAAACTTGAGATGGTTCACAGTGGACAGGTGTTCCTTCCTTTGATTTTCTAATGATGTTCCACACTTTTTTTCTTATAAGTTTTTGATGTCTGCCTGGACAGAAGCTTCTCCAGGACCGACTTTACTGATTTTTAAAAGTGTGTCTCGATTTGGCACGAGTTTTTGATGGGGCTCGAGCGTGGGAACCCAAGGTCGTAGTATACCTGACGCCTGAGCCGTTTTCTCACTTTTGGAAATTTTGTTGGCATTTCTAATTCGACCAGGGTGTTTTTGGCATTTGAAGTTATTGGAAGACACTGGAATACAGTCCTTAGCACATTTAATCATATGTAGTCAGTGATTCAGCAGGGTCCAGGACTCTGAAAAAAAATCAGTGTCCTGGAACTTCCTTAGAAACAGTGGCTGCAAATAATCCCCTGGGGGCGGGCGTGAATTTAAATGCAGAGACAGAGACCGTGTCAGAGTTTATTACAGGTTGTAGAAGGACATGGGAATGGTCACTTCCGTGCAGATCGTCATGGGACAGACCTCTCATAGCCAGGACCAGCAGCGAGGGGTCACAAACCGACAAATCTAAACACGAAAGTGAACCAGTGGAAGAATGGAGGTAAGTTGCAGCTTCCTCGTTCAACATCACAAATCCAAATCCGAAAGGACATCTCAATCAGCAGACCTCGGGATGACGAACCGGTACAACCACCAACGAGGGTTCTGACCGTTAAAGTCACCCAACAGCAAAAAAGATCCGAGGGAGTTTCGCTCATCAGACTGACAAGTCCTGACGACAAACCGGGACAGAAGTTGAGAGATAAAAGAGAACCAGATTTGTCACCAGTCCTTGTGGAGAGTGACCTCTCGCAGCTACAGCCTGAAGGGAGGCAGACAGAGCGACTGACTATACAACAAAGTTCTGTGTATGGAGAAGGGCAAACACCGCCCGACAGACCCAACGTGATGGTTTGTGCAGGAATTTGAAAGAATATTAAAGCCAAAAGAGTAAAGGTCTTCCTGGCATTTGAATTTTGAGTTTTTCCTGAACACCACGATGGAAGGTTTTTATAGATTGCATTGGGGGGGGGGGGGAAAAACAAAAGCTCAGCTCCTCAAAGTTGGAATTTAGTCCACGGATATCCATGGAATATTGTATTATCCATGTTGCAGAGGCGAAAAGGGAGAGAGATCAGGTCATCTCCTCTTCAACGTCGTTGCTAAGGTGTAAATTTTATTTGAGGTTTGTACTGGACTGTGTTGGTCTTTTATAGACCTGCTGCAGACTTGCCCAACAGGTGAAGAAGGAGGTCTGATTTGGGAGACGTGGAGGTTTCTTCCTTATCTCCACCATCTCCACACTGGTTTGAACCCCTTGCGCCCGCTACGGGCCACTGGACAGAGGAGTTCGAGGGGAATTGCTGGTTTTTTAATCTGCCCAGCAGCAATGTTGAAGACTGCCTGGGCAGTCTGAGGGGTGGCGGATTTTTTGCCCCTCCCAGGGGGCAGTCATTTTGGGGTTGGGAGGAGGTGGACCTGCTTCCACCAGAGTTTTACAGTTCGTACTTGCAGTGTCTTCAAAACTCAAGTTCATCATCTGACAGCAGACTGTTCGAGTGGAATCTGTGGAACTTTCCTTACAGACCGAAGCATAGAAAGGCTGTCGCGTCTGACTGCCCACAACCTGCTTGCGGGCCTCAAAAAAGGATATTTTCTTTTCAGTTGATTCTTTGAATAGCGGATTCCTGAAATCCAAAGAGGGCAGTTGGAAGAGGAGGGAATGGTTGCCACCGCAGTTAGCATCAATGTGCCGGATCCTTGTACACGGCCCATCATGGTTGCCTGGCAGCAAACACCGCATACCTCTTGCCCTGAACAGCGGTCCCTGGACATGGCCAAACTTTCTGGCACCTGAAGCACACACCGGGACGAACATATAACTGAACATGAACACAAGTAACCAACTTTGATGACCGGAGGCAGCACAGGGTTTGGCAGAAGGTCAAAAGAGTTTGGTGGCCACTCTCTCTGAACCTTTCCTTACTGTCACCCTGCGCACCTCCGCACACCCTGGATGCCAGCTCGTCTTAATTTTCTGCCTCTGATACACCAGAAAAAATCCCTGCCGCGAATCATACGCCTTTTGATGAGTTTAACTGTGTGTGGGGAGTTACCCTGTCTCACACTGTCCACAAGTTTCTTTGCCTTCAGCAGCTGTTCGATTGTTTTGGTGATTTAAACACTGAATAAGAAATGAACCAATCCTCAACCTCTTGATGGACCGATGGTCATACCGTGCTAAAGCTTGAAACCCTTCTGTATGGCGAAAGGGCTCCAGAGCTGAAAGGGTCTTCCTGGCTCCGTCCCTTCCATCACGAGCCAGAAGCCCAGAATCCTTGTCCTCTGTCGTACTCCATAATCGTAATCACTAGCTGAATCAAAATTCCCTAAATAGTGGGAATGCAGCCTTCCTCTTTTTTTTGGGATTGTTTTTGAAAAAGCCATGATGTATTATTATTTTTATTCCATCTCATCCCTTACCCCCCCACCTTGGAGTTCCAACTAAGGGGCGCAGGGCAAGAAAACCAATTCCTTGACCCCTTCCAGGCTTCGGGAGAGACGATAAGTACGACAAGCAGAAGCAACCAACCCGACCCCCGATCATGCTCAAGCTCCCGGAACAGAGAGCTGAGCACTGCAGGGGTTTAACTTTGCCAGCGGGGAACAGCCCGCCTTGAACCCCAGCCCCAAGAAGGGGAGCCGATAAGTACAAACCCGGGCCCAAAGTGTACTCCCTGTCTAAGGAGAGTCCGAGCAAAGTGATGTGTTTGAGAGCGCTGGGCCCTCTCAATCACCAGGATCTCATTCCCCTCCGACACAGGTCGCACCGCACAGGCACACGCGCGGAGCTTAAGGAGACCAAAGAGAGAACAGGAGTGTGAAAGAAACTTGAAGGGAGACGAAGATAGAAAAGGGCAAATAAGGGAGGCAGAAAACATAAAAGGAGATAGGCGTGTTACTCTTAGTCAGGAACCTCACATTACCTAGCTGCCATCGGGCAAGAGAGCCCTACCAGGGGAATCAACACCCTTACCACGTTACGCATAGGCCAAACAGCATCTGCACTCTCAGGCCTAGAAGCAGTGTGAAAAAAACAGCCTATCTCCAAGTATTGATGCCCCCGCCAGCAAAGCCTAAGGGATCACTGGACCACGCAAACCCTCCGACCACGACAAGGTCGCAACCCCCCGGAGGTTGGTGCTGTGGTGGGCTGTTTAATCATGCGTGCGTGCGTGCGTGCGTGTGTGTGTGTGTGTCAGGTATTGTGTTTTCGATGTCATATTAGAGGTCTTTAGGAGGTTTAGCACATAAAGGCGTCAGAAGTAGTAGTAATCTCCATTTCAGTGCGCAGGTGTTTTTTTAAAGTGTGGGTTGTATTTCTTTTTCAGACTGTTGGCAACCATCAAGTGACACCAATGAAGAGGCCCTACCCTTAGCAACCATTGCGAAAAAGAAACATCGCAGAAAAACAACTACAGAAAGGGACACAGAAAGAACAAAACTTGCAAGTCTACGGGAGGCAAGCAGCTTAGCCAAGGAGAGAAGTCTCACCTTAGCCGTCTAAGAAATCTGCTGTTAGCAAATGGTTTTCAGCAAATCGAGGTAGCACCCGACGGAAACTGCTTTTTTCGAGTCGTGTTCCCAACACTTTTACTCAATGACTTCCTTGGACGTGCGCAGGTACCTGTGGCGACTACCTGGAAGATGAGTACTCGACATTCATCGGTTTTATGGCGGCTCATGACTCCAGTGACGAAAATGAAAGCTACTTGAGGTACTTCCATAAGGTCAACCAATTGAGAAGTCCCGGGTTCTGGAGCATCGACGCAGCAGATTTCCTACCTCTGGCACTTGCCAACTGGACTAAAAGGACTGTCAAGATCTTTTCCAGCGACCACAACAAACCGGTAGTGGAAATACCTCCTTTGGTGTCGTCTGGGCTCTCCACCAACAACACAGCCATCTCACTGGGCGTACCTTGCCCTGAAGGATGCTCCCCATTATGACGCCTGCATACCTATGGACCGAAGACCAGCATCAACAGTGGCCCCATATCAGGCTGATGCTGAAAGCGAACAGCCCCCACAACAGGATCAATACTCACCCCAGGAGTTAAATGCCTCACCGCATCTGGGCGCCACACAGTCTGATGATCAAACTGCCTCTTGTTCACTCATCCAAGCAGTTTTCAACCGTCTGACCGAGTTCAAACACCAAGAAAAAGAGGTGAATGCTTCACCGCGTATGGGCGCCACACAGTCTGATGATCAAACTGCTCTTGTTCACCTCCTCCAAGCAGTTCTCAACCGTCAAACAGAGTTCAAAACCAAGAAAAGAGGGAACTTTCAGAACGCCCCCTAAACAAAACCACTAACCAGAAAAACGGAACCTAGGCCGGAAACCTGGAAAAAGAATGAAAGAAAGAATCTCAGTTACATGGTAAAAGAATATACTCAGAAAAAGGGAAGTAGTACCAAAGAAAGTGCTAAAACCCATAGATTGTTCCAAATGTAAACATAAATGCAGCAGGATAACGAAAGAACAACGTCAGGACATTTTCAACGCATACTATGCTTTGAACACCTACAGCAGCCAGAAAAATGTCGTTTGTTCAAACGTACAGGAAAAAAAGACAAAAACAGTTCTAAACGAGGATGACGTAGCAATTGAAAAACGCAGGAATGTTAGTCGTGAATATTCATTGACCATTGATGGCAAGAAGGAGCGCGTCTGCAAACAATTCTTTCTTTCCACTCTTGGAATAAGCCGAAGTTTTGTGGACCATGCCCTAAAGAACTGCAAGTATGGGGTCCTTTATTGGAGAAAGCCGTCGTGGGAAACACCAACCACACAACAAGACCACGGTCCAGGCTGTGGAAACGGTAAAGCGCCACATTGAGTCATTTCCAGTGGTAGAATCACACTACACCCGCAAAGACACGAAAAGGAAATATCTACCCGCAAATCTCACCATCACGAAAAATGTATGAACTGTATAAAGATCAATGCCAAGACGAGGGAATACAGCCAGTATCATCAAAAAAGTACAGAAACATTTTCAATACCAAATACAATCTTTCTTTCCATGTCCCAAAAAAGGACCAGTGTGCCACCTGTACTGCGGCTGCCATAAAGAAAGCTCAAAACACGTTAACAGAGGCTGATGAGGAATCGTTGCAGCAACATTTGTCAAGAAGAGAGACCGCAAGACAACACAAATCAGCCGACAAGGAGGCCTCTAAAAGAGACCCATCACTGCATGTTGTGACTGTGGACATGCAGGCAGTTCTGCAGTGTCCTTGCGGCCTTGTCAGCCAGCTCTATTACAAGAGGAAACTCTGCGTCTATAATTTCACTATCTACTCTTTGTCCGATGGCAGAGCACATGTTACACCTGGGATGAGACAGAGGGGAAAGGGGGTCATGCGAAATAGCTAGCTGCCTCTTCAAGTACATTTCATCTCTTCCGGCCCATGTTCAGCATGTAGTCATTTACTCTGATTGCTGTGGCGGACAGAACCGAATCAGTATGTGACAGCAGCACTTCTTTTGCTGTCAACATGCTGCCAAACATCAAGACAGTCACTCAGAAGTATTTGGAATCGGGTCACACTCAGATGGAATGTGATTCGATGCATGCTGCAATTTCAAGAGCAAAGAAAAACACACCGATTTACGTTCCATCTGAGTGGGACATCGTCTTCAGGCTGGCCCGACGGGAATATCGTTACAACGTTGTTTCCAATCGGCCATGAATCGTTTTATGATTTCAAGAGACTAGCCTCAGCCTACATCCGCAATACAAAAACGGACACAACCGGACATAGGGTCAACTAGCTGAACATCCGTTTGATCCAAGTGTCTAAAGGCGTTGACGACATCATGCTGTTCAAGACCAACCTGGATGATGAAAATATGAAAGCCTTGAAGCTTGAGGGATCAAACCAGGCGGGGGCGCCAAGAACTGCCCACAGTTCTCCACCAACTGTACCACCAGAAACTGCCAGTGTCTGAGGCCAAGAAGAAGGACCTGCTGTCGCTGTGCACCAAGGCGTCATTCCCAAGAGCCATCACCACTTCTACCACGACATCCCAGCAGCCTCATCTGCAGACGACAAACTGCCAGAGCCTAACGTGAAGGACTCACAAAGTGACACAGACTAAAGTCTGCACCTTTCTCAATCACCGCCTGTCAAAGCTTCACTTACTAATGTATACAAAACCTTTCCGTCTGTTATTAGAACTGGAGAAAACTGTGTGATTTGGTATCCTTTAACACTGGATTACATAAAAGCGCTTCTGTGTGAATTGCCGTATGTGAATGGGATTGATAAATTTTGGTGTAAAAACAGTGATGTGTTTATAGCATGAACAGCAAGAAATATCTCCCATGAACGGTGACAGATACAAACTGAAAACTTGGCACATGTATTGTGATTATACATAAAGACAAACTGTGACACAAAGAGTGAAATATATTTCGAAATGCGGAACTATTACCGGGTTAAATACTCCTTACAGCTGAAACTGTGAGTAATTTTCAATTCTTGGCATGTCATGGTCTATAATTGTCTGCAAGAGGAGGGGGAGAAAGATTAAAAAAACAGAAGAAAGAAAGATAAAGAGAGATTAAGAGAGAGAGAGAGAAGAGAGAGAGAGAGGGGAGAGAGAGAGAGAGAGAGAGAGAAGAGAGATTGTAATGAATACTAATGATCATGTCATAAAAAAACAAAATCTGTTATCTTTCACTTTTGCCTGTGTATGCCCAGCTTATAGCTCCTTTAGTTGAGTGGCTGATCTGTGAAATATGACTGCCTAGGCATACTACTTGGTTTGTAGAACCTTTGCACTCTGTAACATTCTTAATACTGCTGCCAACCACAGAGTACTAGCGGGGCATTGGTTATAAAACAGACACCAGCTGTGATAAACTTTCCCCTTCCCCGTGGGGTGGCCCAAACAGTACCAACTGCAGACAGCCTTCCACGGCAGTAGTTTCGTTATCTCTCAGCCACTCCCTTGTCTGCAGCGAGTACTCACAGCCACTAGCCTAAATCAGCATCACCCTGGCAGTGCAAATATCATTACTGGTGCCGGCCAGCCGGTTCTGTTTATCAACAGCCCTTTTAGTCACTCAGCTGAGGGAAAAAAGAGTGTGCTTTCACGAGTGCCACAGAGTACTAGCTAACACCAACATTAATTAATCCAATTTTGCAGATAAATGGATGCCATTATGAAATCACTTTTATTAGGTCAAGAGATATATAAATTAAGAAACAAATATCAGCGTGTCAGCTTTCTCTCATGTAATTAATATTTGCTTTGTAGATAGATAACTTTCAAACGCCATACGCCATTTTCTCAAAACTAGTGTGAGAAGAGATAGAACCTTCTGGCAGGGACCCCTCGATTTGTACTAATTGCAGATAGTGGTAAATTTTGAACTATGACATTTAATGTGAAAGGCTCTGCATGTACTTCATGTTATACAGTGGGATTATTGTAACATACTTAAATGCTACATTTCATGAGTGCTGGAACTATGGAGGACTGTTAAAGATGTAAATTTTGTGTGAATCAGAATTACTTCTTGCAGATTATTCCGTGATTCATTTTCTAAATTTATTTTCATTGTTGCAGGGATGCTGAATCTACGGAGGAGACAGGGGCCAATGCTGACACTGACCCCAGTAGCCTGCCTAACTCTGGACTACCCAACACTGGGGATGAAAGGTACCGTGAGCTTTTTCAATCTAGGTGGTGTTACTGTTCTTTGTGGTTATGTGGTTATTTTTTTGTGTCTGATTGGTCACTGGTGATACACTGCTATTGTTTGGTGTAGATTCAAATTCTTGTGTGAATGATTTTTTTGCACATTATTCTGTTATTTATCTCTATTTTTTTCTAGATTTATTTATTCACTCATTGTTGCAGGGATGCTGAGTCTGCCCAGGAGACAGGGGCCAATGGTGACGCTGACGCCGGTAGCCTGCCTAACTCTGAACTACCCAACACTGAAGATGAAAGGTACCTGGAGCTTTTTCCATTTAGGTGGTGTTGCTGTTCTTTGTGGTTGTGTGGCTAATTTTTTGTGTTAGATTGGTGATACACTGGTATTGTTTGGTGTAGATTCAAATTCTTGTGTGAATGACTTTTTGCACATTATTCTGTTGTTTATCTCTTTTTTTTTCTAAATTTATTTATTCACTCATTGTTGCAGGGATGCTGAGTCTGCCCAGGAGACAGGGGCCAATAGTGACGCTGACGCCAGTAGCCTGCCTAACTCTGGACTACCCAACACTGGGGATGAAAGGTACCTTGAACTTTATCAATCTAGGTGGTGTTACTGTTCTTTGTGGTTGTGTGGTTAATTTTTTTGTGTCAGATTGATGATACAATGCTTTTCTATTTGTTGTTGTCCCAGACATGATGCCCGCACTGAGACCAGTGAACCAGCTACAGACAACCCTCCCCAGGACCCGATGCCGACAACCAGGATGAGGAACACCCTTCTACTTGTGATGCTCGGTAAGGATAAATCCTCTCTGTCATTAGCTGGGATTTTCTTGCTTTACTCAATTCTATTTGTGAACAATGTTTATTGGTATATTTGATGAACTTAAGTTACAATTTATTCTAAACATAATGCTAAAAACATTTTCATCTCTTCTTGTCCCAGATCTGATGCAAGTTTTCCGCAACTGAAGAAAGGAGACTGGGTGGAAGTCATCCTCAGACCTGTTTACCCTTACGATTTTTTCGTAATTATCACGAAAAAAAAATTGAAATTACGAAAATGGGAAAAAAATTACGAAAAATAATAAATCAAACAACAGCAAAATTGTACAAGTGTTTGCGCTGGTTTTGAAACGGTGGATTGTAGTAACTCTGGATCCGGGTTCCCAGAATGCAACGCGTAAACATTTGCAGTACGTTCAAGATGGCGTCATCGTCGAAGCGAGCTCATACTAAAAGCGCGCCTGATCACAAAGAAAAAAAAGCAAGAGTGTTGCAGAAGTTCAAAGACAGTTACACGAAAACGCCTGGAATACAGCGTTCGACGTTGGGCGATAATTACGCATTCTGTGTGTACTGCCTGACTGACATTAACATCAGTCACTCAGGTCAGTTCGACATTGAAACACATTGCAAGTCAATGAAGCATACAAAATATGTCAGTGCCAAAAAAGATGCAGAAAAGTGTCCGAAACTACCAGCATTTTTTAGCAGTACGCCAAAAACCACCAAGAGCGAGCCTGAAGTGCTTGATGTGACAAGAGCAGAGGTCATGTTGACTGAAACGTTAGTGAAGTTAAACGTGCCTCTGTCGGCAGCAGACACTTTGAAGAAGGTTGTAAAAGCAGCATTCCCCGATTCTGCTATAGCAAAAAACTACAGTTGTGCGAGAAACAAAGACAACAGAAATTGTGAATCACCTTGCTACAAGTGAAAAGATGGCACTGAAAGAAACTATTGCCAATGGACCCTTCTGTCTCAGCACTGATGGAAGTAATGATCAAAGAGACAAGCAGTATCCTGTTGTGCCGACGTTCATTGGGGAGAGTGGTGTGGAAACCAGACTGTTTTCAGTCCCTACTCTCAAGGATGCATCCACTGGTAAGTGAAAACTTCAACTCTCTCTCTCTCTCTCTGATTCCCCCCCTCTCTCTCTCTCTCTCTCTGTGTAGTAGTACTAGCAGACCAGCTCACTATGCTTCGCACCGGCACATCACTCTCACTCTCACACACACACACACACACACACACTGACACACCCGCACACACACACGCACGCACACACACACACACACACACACACACACACACACACACACACATTCACACACACACACACATCCATTATACATTCCAGATAAATGAGTGGAAACTGAAAGAGGTGGGGAGGGGAATGAGATCTAGAGAGGAAGTGTGTGACCGAGGGAAAGATGGGGCTATACAGAGACAGACACAGAGAGGCATGTGGCATTAAAAGTTGGTTTTATTTAAACTATTTTAGTCATTCATATTCTTATTGACAGATGATTAATGAAAATAATGAACTGGTTGGTTGCAGGAGAGAACATCTTCAAACTTGTAGCTGGTGAACTGAGCCTTCCAGTTGGTGGTGGAGGCCAACCTCTGGTGGCTGCAGAGGAAGATGCAGCTGTGAATGTAGGTGTGGACGCTCAGTCTGTGTTGTGGAGCAACTGTCTTGCACTAGGGTGTGACAATGCCAGTGTGATGACAGGCCAACACAAAGGTGTGTACATGTTCATGAAGAAGCAGCATGGGGAACTTCACCGTGCAGGCTGCCCTTGTCATCTCCTTCATCGTGCAGCTGAAAAAGCCTGTTCTGAACTGCCCTTCAACGTTGACGAGGTGCTTGTCGATGTCTACTATTATCTTGATAAATCCAGCAAACGACAGGCAAGCCTTGAAAAATTCCAAGCTGATGTGAAGCACCAGAAGATCCTCAAACATGTTTCTACTAGATGGCTCAGCGTCCGAAAATGTATTGGCAGGATGCTGGAGAATTGGGACCCTTTGAAGAGTTTCATCCAGGAAGAAGTCAAAACTTCAGGCTCCGAGACTTCATCCTCAGCTGTGGCAAGACTGAAAAGACTACAAGACTTCTTCATTTCCCGCACAAACAGGCTGTACTGTATTTTCTTGTTTGAGGCACTGGAACCTTTTGATGTGCTGAACCAGCAACTTCAAAATGAGTCCCCCCAGATTCATCTTCTGCAGAGGCTTCTGCTCCGGTTCTTCAGGCAGTGTCTCACCAAGTTTGTGAAACCCTCAGCCATGATTGGTAAAAGTGCTCTAGACATTCGATACGAAGAAAGCTTCCACTTAAAGACTGACAAGGAGTTGTTCATTGGAGATGAGGCCAGAACCTTCATTCAAAACCATCAGCTCAGAGAGAACAAGTTGACTGAATTTCATCAGAAGGTGAGGAAATTCTGGACAAGTGCCTGTTGCTACATGAAAATGAAGTTTCCTTTGTCCTGTCAAGTGCCGAGACATGCAAAGGTAGCAGACATCAAGATAAGAGCTGTTGATGGTGCTGAAGGTGCACAAACATCTGACTTGGACTTCTTCTTGGACAAATTTCCATGCTTGTTGCCTCCAGGAGTGGAGAAAGGAAAAGTGATGCATGAATTCTGGGACTACTGTGGAGACAACCTGACCCAGATTCCGGGGATACAGACAGAGGAGAGAGTGGATGTGCATTGGGTGAAGATAGGGGAGATCAAAGATGCTGTAGGGGTACATTGCTTCAAGAACTTGGCAAAGGTCATGCTGGGAATTCTCACCATACCACATTCAAACGCAGCATGTGAGAGAATCTTCAGTTGTGTTAGGAAGAATAAGACAGATCAGAGGGCTTCCATGGGTCAAAGGACTCTAGAGAGCCTAATGATTGTGAAATCCCGCCAAGGTGAGCCTTGGGAAAGGCACTACTCTGACAATGAGCTTAGGGCATTGAAATCTGCCTACACCCAATCCAAAGGCAAGAAAAACTAGTGAATGTTGTACATGAAATCAGTTGAGCCTTGTGAGGGAAATTGACAACAGTGTTATTTTCCAGTTTGGACTACTTGTGGATTTTAATATATGGTTGCCTTTAGAGTCCTACACCCATCCCACTTTTCAAGACTGAACACAGTCAGAAGATCAGAAGCAGTTAAAACAGGTTAGTAATCTGAGTGTGAAAGAGAAAAAGCCAACAGCTTGCTTTTATAGGTCTCCAAGTGAACTACTGGTTGTATCATAGTAAAACTTATTATTTTATTGCTATGAACAAACAAAAAAAATCGGCTGTGCGCTGGATTACAGATTTTTTTTCAAAATTACTAATTTTGAAATCAGAAATACTAATTGGCAAAACAGGGGTAAACAGGTCTGCATCCTCCATTCGGCTACTTCAAAGCATTCTGCTGTTTATGTGGCAAAGGTAATCCAACATGTTTTGTTAGTCTAAGCATGAACTTCATATATTCTTGTTTTGTAATTTATGGGTTGCATTTATGTTTTTGTAATTGCAAGAAATATTCAATATTCAACAGACAGACTGTGGCTGCCTTTGCAACATGATAAAAAAAAGTGTTACTGATGCTAGGTTTTCATGGGAATATTTTTGCTCAGACCTGGATTTAAATTTTCTATGGGCGATGATGGTACCGGAATGAAGTAAGATAAAAAGATGTTTGTTAAAAGTATTAATGAATGATTTGTTTTTCTTTTCGCATTCAGGAAAATTTGTAGAACATGTTTATTAGGTTATGATTAGTATTGGTTTGTGCAGGTTTTGGAAGTGCACTCTGCTGACAGCGTCTACGTCAGCTTCATGAAGAGGAAAGGATCCTACTTCTGTCACCCAGATGTCCGTGACGAGTCCTGGGTGAAGGGCTCCCAAATTCTCAGGAAACTCGGCCATCCAACCATTTCAAGCCGAGACCACTTTTTCTTTGACTTGAACAATTAATTGAAAAAGTGTCCATCATATCTCAGGGTTCGCACACACGATGAAAAGTTGGGACAAATAGAGAAGCAATTCACAACTTTGAAAATTGGTGAAAACTGAAGTGGATTTGTGAAAATTTGTGAAAATCACAATTATTGTCAAGCACAAAATTAAAAACATGCAAGGAGCCGATCATGCATCATTTATTAGAAAGGAAAAAAAAAAAGAAAAAGAAAAACGATGTTGGAATGAATCCAGTATGTTGCAATCGCCGACTGAACTTCCGTCTTCTGCATCGTCTATTTATGTTGCAATCGCCGACTGAACTTCCATCTTCTGCATCGTCTATTTAATGATTAGAGTTACGTCCCTTGCCGGAAGGAAACTTTGGTTAATACCTTCCATTTGGGCCTACAGCGTGGTGAAAGCGAGCTGAGCGAGTCGAGTCGCCGCCAAAATTTGACAATGTCTTGCTCTTTCCAGGATAGCTGGCTTCAAAAGAAAGAGTACAAATCATGGATTAGAAAAGACGAAAAATGCACACGCAAAGCATTTTGCTTACTGTGCTGTAAAGCCATTGATGTTGCTGCCATGGGAGAAGGAGCTCTTCTTAGCCATAGCAAAGGTAAGTCACTACTCAGGCTTGGTTAGTTTGTGAGTGAGTTGCTGATAGCGAAACTGTGGAGCATGTTTTGTGTGTGTGTTTGGTGTTGGTTTTTTTTGTTTGTTTGTTTGTTTGTTTTTGTGTGTTTGGTGGTTGTTGTATGTTGTTGTTTTTTTTGTTGTTTTTTTTGTGTCTGTGTGTCAGTGTGTGTATTTGTATAAAATTTATATTGGGGAAAAAAGTTAGTAAGAGTGCTGTCTAGTTTTAGTTAGTAGCTTGTTGGGTAAGCCATATTTATGAATTTGTGTGTGTGTGTGTGTGTGTGTGTGTGTTTTTTTGTTCAGAAGTTAGATGTTTATGTTTCTCATTATGTACCCTGTGTGTGTGTGTGTTTGTGTGCATGCATTGTGTGTATGCATGTGTGTGTGCGTGCTCAAGCATGCATGTGTGTGTATGCCTGTGTGTGTGTGTGTGTGTGTGTGTGTTGTTGTTGTTGTTTGGTGGTGGTGGTGGTGGTGTGTGTGTGTGTTATTGTTTTTGTTACATAAAATTTGCATTGGGGAAAAAAGCAGAGTATGTTTTAATTTTAATAGGTTGTGGGCATTCAGGGATGTTGTGTAAGTCATAGATTTAAAATGTTTTAATTCAAGTGTGAATTATTGAATTATTTTATGGTTTTAATACATGTATGTAAATCACAATTTAGGGAGGGGTGGGGTGGAAGCATTATACAGTTAAACAGTCTTGCTTGCATGTTTGCACACACAAGATAAGATAATGTTGCTTATAGCCCAGCCGACCGCAGAGGGCCACATCAGGGCTGTCACCACGTTAAAATCAACTCACCAGTCATTTAAAAAAAAAAAAAAAAAAAAAAAAAAAAAAAAAAAAAAAAAAAAAAAAAAAACTTTCACACATCTCGTTAAATGACATCGTCTACAAACGAACCAGAAACTTTGTTAAAAATCCTTCTTCCGTAAAATCTCAAATCAGATGAAAAATGTTAATTTCTCTCAAAAACCCAAGGATCACGTCAGGCGGGACATCCCTGAACAGGATCTTCATGGACTCCGCTGTAAAATGTTTGTGTCTCACATCGTGCAAGTCCCAACACTCTAAAAGAACATGTTTCATTGTGAGTGGTGCATGACATGGAATGCACCACGGAGCTTCTTCACTCTTTAAAAGGTAAGAATGGGTAAAATACGAATGGCCGGTGTGCAGCCGGCACAGAACCGTTTCCTCTTTACGACCACCCGACGTAGATGGGAGGAAGTCTTTAAGGTTTGGACGGATCTGAAAGAGTTTATTATTCGTCTGTGTGTTCCAATCCTCCTGCCAGAGGTCTCTCACATAATCGTTAATTTTGGGTTTCACATCTGAGCAGGGATATAAGTGTTGGACAGTTTCTCTCTTGTGGCGTTCTTGGCTAAACGATCAACCATTTCGTTCCCGCCGATGCCAACATGGCCAGGAACCCAAGCAAGAGTAATGTTGTAACCGTCCGCCTTCAACTTGCTAAAAAGTTCAAAAAAAAGTAAAAGTTCTGGATGCTGAAGGTTGCGGCCAGCTATGGCCTCCAAAGCTGACAACGAATCCGACAGAACCAGAAAGTCCCTCCTCGAAGAATGGGAGATTATCTTCAAAGCCAGTACTAGAGCAGTAAGTTCAGCAGAATAGACAGAAGCATCTGAATGTATATGTTCCAACAATATCTGAGAAGGAGCCCCAGGGCAGTAGGCTGCACAGGCCACTCCATCCTCAGACTTGGAACCGTCAGTGAAAACTTTTTGATAGGATGGGAATTTGGAACAGAGCTCGGCATACAAAGCCTTGTACGCCAGAGAGCTGGTAGACTCCTTACGGAAAGCTGCGAGATCAAAACGAATCTCTGGTGTGAAAAAGGTCCATGGAGGTTGATCCGGAAACTTGGAAAAATCGGAAACTACTCCCAGGTCTATACCTGCATTCCGCACGTGAGGCTGCATACGAAGCCCAAACGGCGGAATACATTTCGGGTTTTGCACACACAAGCACATACACAACATACACATACACACATACTCACACACAGCCGCACACATACATAAAGATTTTTTTTATTCACCCATACTCGTACCTTACTGGTCTGCTTAATGTATTATTGTACATGTACTGTTACTTATAATTAAATATGATTTAATGTGTAGGTGCCAAGCATATGCAGAAAGCACGTGCAAACCAGTCTGTGCTGCCTATTACCCAGTTTGCTGCCTGTGCTGCTGCTTGTTCTCCCTCTGCTTCCACAAAAGGGTCTTCACAAGGTCAGCTGGATCCAGTTTCTCATCAGCTGAAACTTCCACAACCCAAACCAATCGAGGGAGTTTGGCAGGAAGTATCATCACAACAGATGTATTGAAAGCAGAAATTTTGTGGGTTTTAAAGTGTGTTGACTCGCATTATAGTATGAATTCTTGTGCTGGCATGGGAGAGCTTTTCCGGGCAATGTTCCCAGACAGTGAGATCGCCCGTTCGTTTGCATGTGCTGACAAAAAGGCAGCGTATTTGTGTTCTTTCGGACTTGCACCATACTTTTATGAGAGGATGACTTCAAAAGTGAAGTCAGCATCATCATATGTACTTCTTTTTGATGAGACATTGAATAAGGATATGCAGGAAAAACAGATGGACGTCCACGTTCGATTTTGGGACAAGGATATGGTAGTAACTCAGTTCTTAGACTCTATGTTCTTTGGACATTGCACTGCAGATGACATGTTTGAAAAATTGAGTCCACTTGTGAAATCGCTTGGCCATCGTCGCCTTCTTCTGCAGCTGTCTATGGATGGGCCACATGTTAATCTCAAGCTTCAAAGAATGCTGATGGAAGAAATAGAGCAGTGCACCCCAGCAAAGTTGTTGAATATTGGTACATGTGGTCTCCATATTCTTCACAATGCGTTCCGTGCAGGATGTGCTGCAACATCATGGGAACTGGAACTTCTACTTTGTTCTGTCTATAATCTCTTCAGGGACTCGCCAGCAAGAAGAGAAGACTTCCAAGAAGTGGCAAAGACATCCGTTGTACCCCTGAAATTTTGTAGGCATAGATGGCTAGAAAATGCTGCACCAGCACAGAGAGTCATTGATCTTCTCCCTGGTTTGGTAGCATTCTGTTCAGCTGCAAAGAACAGAACCATCAATGAACCAACCTGCAATTCTTTTAAAGACTTGATGCCGCTGCTTGGGGATCCCCTGCTGAAGGCAAAACTTCAGTTTTTCATTTCAGTTGCAAATGAAGTTGAACCATTTCTGAAGTTGTATCAGACCGACTGTCCCATAGCTGCCAACCTTCCAGAGTCAAAAAGAGTAACACCTCACGGGGGGGTGGGTTCGGGAGGGGGGCTGGCCCCCCTCCTGATCAGCGGGGGTCAGGGGGCGCAGCCCCCTGAAGCTGAAGCCTTTTTTACACTGACAGGCATATTTTACATCTCCTGATAGGAAAACTAATCAAAAGCAAGCCTATTATTAAACCATATCAAAGCATGCATATTAGTATGTTGCATACAATGCAATATTTTGTGTAAAAAAAGCCTCTTATGTAGGTAGCCACCATATTTTTTTCTATAGATTAATATACAAAACACACAAAATAAGACTTACCCATACAGCTTTTTTATCTTCCATATTGATGTAGCATGAACATAAAAGATGCTCTGCCCTCCCAATCAACAGCACTCACAGTCCTGGGCTTCCATCAGCTACACCCACATTCTTCAGTTCAAGTTCCATCAACTTCACCCTTCTGCCCTTATGACCTCACAACTACACCCCATAGCATGTGAAGATTGACGGAGTGTTTTTGACGGCTGCCGATTCCTCAGCTTCGTTGGTTTTTTTTTGTGCTTCGTGGTCTTCTCGTGATCGGCCAGATCATTGCTTCCATCAGCTACACCCACATTCTTCAGTTCAAGTTCCATCAACTTCACCCTTCTGCCCTTATGATCTCACAACTATACCCCATAGCATGTGAAGATTGACGGAGTGTTTTTGACGGCTGCCGATTCCTCAGCTTCGTTATTTTTTTTTTGTGCTTCGTGGTCTTCTCGTGATCGGCCAGATCATTGCTTCCATCAGCTACACCCACATTCTTCAGTTCAAGTTCCATCAACTTCACCCTTCTGCCCTTATGATCTCACAACTACACCCCATAGCATGTGAAGATTGACGGAGTGTTTTTGACGGCTGCCGATTCCTCAGCTTCGTTGTTTTTTTGTGTGCTTCGTGGTCTTCTCGTGATCGGCCAGATCATTTCTTCCCCCATGTGAAATATTCACCGGACATCGACACACGGTGCAGAAAGCAAACTTTTCACCCTTTGAAGGGCAAGAAGTGACCCATGGAAACTTGTCTTTATAAGCTGGCAGATACCGCTGGAATCGTTTAGGTTTTGTGGTTTTCTCCATGCTACTACTTGAAGACGCCATGTTGACAGACATGCCTACCGTCCCTGTACATCCGGGATTTGTCCCGGAAAGTTGATTTTAGAAGCCACTGTCCCGGAAATCCCGGATTTTCATTGTGCGTCCCGGAAAACGAAATTTAAAAAAAAAAAAAAAAAATATCGGGTATCGAAAAGCCGTTCTATCGTCCCGTGCGTTTAGCGAAGAACTGAGCCAGAAATTATCGTCTGCTAGACGGAATGCGCATGCGCGAAAAACATTGCCTCTCTTTCACTTCCGAGTAGAAGGCAACATGGCGTCGAAGAGAGTTCGTGTAGACACCGAGTCTGATTCTGATTCGATTCACGGATCAGCTAAGAAGAAAACGGCCGTGAAGCGCGCGTGTGTCTTCAAGGAGGACTTCACAGAAAAGTGGCCTTGTCTTAAAGAAGGTAAAAAAGGAGATTCCTTTGTATTCTGCCAGACGTGTGTTTGCGAATTCTCCGTGAAATCTGGCGGGAGAGATGATTGTAGACGTCACATTGAGTCGGACAAGCATGCTCGATATGCGTCGTCGGCTAAGACGAAGAACCAGAACATCAGCGCCTTTTTCACAAAAGCGAGCAGCAGTACAACTTCGAGCAGTACCTTGGAGCAGGATGTCACGCGCGCAGAAGTCATGATGGTGGAACTGGCAGCGAGCATGAACTTGCCGATGACGGCGCTTGACACTTTCACCAAAGCGGTGAAGCAGATGTTTCCAGATTCAGAAATAGCGAAACGTTTCCAGTGTGGGCGAAGCAAAGCCACGGCCATAGTGAAAGAACTTGCTGCAAAAACATCACTCAGCTTGGGCAGCAAGCTCAAAAATCAGGTCTTCACCATATCAACTGATGGCAGTAATGACAGAGGAAATTCAAAATTGTTCCCATTGGTTTTGCGGACTGTTGATCCTGACACGTGTGAAGTGAGATCTGATCTACTTTCTGTGCCTGTGTGTGAAGGATCAGCTACAGGTTAGTTTATGTTTGATTCATTCTCTCTCTCTCTCTCTCTAAATGTGCTAAGACCTGTATTCCAGTGTCTTCCAATAAACTTCAAATGCCAAAAACACCCTGGTTCGATTTAGAATGCCAACAAATTTCCAAAGTTAGAAAACGGGCTCAGCGTCAGGTATACCAACGACCTTCGGGTCCCAACGCTCGAGCCCATCAAAACTCCGTGCCAAATCGAGACACACTTTTAAAATCAGTAAACGTCGGTCCTGGAGAAGCTTCTGCTCCAGGCTGACATCAAAAACTTCTAAGAAAAAAGTGTGGAACATCATTAAGAAAATCAAAGGGAAGAACACCTGTCCCACTGTGAACCATCTCAAGTTTTCGGATTCTTTAATAACAGAAAAGAAAGCAGTTGCTAATCTGCTTGCTTCAACCATTGAAAAGAATTCCTCCTCTTCTAATAAATCAGTCACTTTTGTCAAAAACAAAGCCCTAAAAGAAAAATCGCCCTGCAACTTTTCATCCGACAACATGGAAGACTACAATCTTCCTTTCACATTAAACGAGCTGAAATCTGCCTTACTCTCTTGCAGCGATTCCTCTCCAGGTATAGATGACATACATTATCAACTATTGAAACATCTTCCGCAAGAAGGTCTGAACATCCTGTTACAGGTATACAACCACGTGTGGACTACAGGTTGCTTTCCACCCTCTTGGCGGACAGCCCTCATTATTCCCATCCCCAAACCTGGAAAAGATCTGTCTAATCCATCTAACTACCGTCCCATAGCTTTGACCAGCTGTGTCTGTAAATTGATGGAAAAAATGGTCAATGCTAGGCTCATGTGGAAACTCGAAACCGATGGCCTTTTGGCGAAAGAACAGTGTGGTTTCCGCAAACATCGTAGTACAGTTGACCATTTGATTCGTCTGGAATCTACACTTAGGAACGCTTTTTTGAACAGACAGCATGCAGTGGCAATTTTCTTCGACTTGGAGAAGGCCTACGATACCACCTGGAAGTCGGGGATACTTCATGATCTCCACGATCTGGGTTTTCGAGGTCATCTTCCTCATTTTATTCAAAATTTTTTGGCAGAACGACAGTTTCAGGTCCGGGTTGGCACCACTCTCTCTGATGTCCACGAGCAGGAGTTGGGTGTTCCACAGGGGAGCATCCTGTCTCCTGCCCTCTTTAGTATTAAAATCAACAACATTGTTAAATCAGTTCAGCAGGGTTCAGACTGCTCATTGTTTGTGGATGATTTTGCTGTCTACGCAACTGGAAGCCTGTACCCGAGTGTCCAGCGCAGGCTCCAGCTTTGCGTAGATAAAATCCATCGGTGGGCGGATGAAAACGGTTTCACCTTTTCTGCTACAAAAACCCAGTGTATTCACTTCCATAATTTCCGTCAGTTTTTTCCAGATCCGGAACTTCAAGTAGGGAAATCTCCCATTCCAGCTGTTAAAGAGGCCAAATTTCTGGGAGTCATTTTTGACCAAAAACTTAACTTTCTCAGCCATATTAAAAACCTCAAAACTGCTTGCCAAAAGGCACTGAATATTCTGCGGGTCGTAGCACACACCGACTGGGGCGCTGATAAGAAAACTTTGTTGCACCTCTACAGAGCCCTGGTCCGTTCCAAACTGGACTACGGTTGTGCTGTGTACGGCTCCGCAAGATCATCTTACCTCAAACTCTTGGACCCTATCCACCATCAAGGGCTTCGTCTCTGTCTTGGAGCGTTCCGCACCACCCCTGTGTACAGCCTGTACGCAGAGGCAGGTGAACCTTCACTGTCCAACCGCAGGCTGAAACTGTCTTTGAATTATTACATCCGACTGTTCTCAGAACCGCAGAATCCTGCCTATGACTGTGTTTTTGACCCTCCGTTCCAAAGTAAGTTTGAAACAAACCCGAAATGTATTCCGCCGTTTGGGCTTCGTATGCAGCCTCACGTGCGGAATGCAGGTATAGACCTGGGAGTAGTTTCCGATTTTTCCAAGTTTCCGGATCAACCTCCATGGACCTTTTTCACACCAGAGATTCGTTTTGATCTCGCAGCTTTCCGTAAGGAGTCTACCAGCTCTCTGGCGTACAAGGCTTTGTATGCCGAGCTCTGTTCCAAATTCCCATCCTATCAAAAAGTTTTCACTGACGGTTCCAAGTCTGAGGATGGAGTGGCCTGTGTAGCCTATTGCCCTGGGGCTCCTTCTCAGATATTGTTGGAACATATACATTCAGATGCTTCTGTCTATTCTGCTGAACTTACTGCTCTAGTACTGGCTTTGAAGATAATCTCCCATTCTTCGAGGAGGGACTTTCTGGTTCTGTCGGATTCGCTGTCAGCTTTGGAGGCCATAGCTGGCCGCAACCTTCAGCATCCAGAACTTTTACTTTTTTTTGAACTTTTTAGCAAGTTGAAGGCGGACGGTTACAACATTACTCTTGCTTGGGTTCCTGGCCATGTTGGCATCGGCGGGAACGAAATGGTTGATCGTTTAGCCAAGAACGCCACAAGAGAGAAACTGTCCAACACTTATATCCCCTGCTCAGATGTGAAACCCAAAATTAACGATTATGTGAGAGACCTCTGGCAGGAGGATTGGAACACACAGACGAATAACAAACTCTTTCAGATCCGTCCAAACCTTAAAGACTTCCTCCCATCTACGTCGGGTGGTCGTAAAGAGGAAACGGTTCTGTGCCGGCTGCACACCGGCCATTCGTATTTTACCCATTCTTACCTTTTAAAGAGTGAAGAAGCTCCGTGGTGCATTCCATGTCATGCACCACTCACAATGAAACATGTTCTTTTAGAGTGTTGGGACTTGCACGATGTGAGACACAAACATTTTACAGCGGAGTCCATGAAGATCCTGTTCAGGGATGTCCCGCCTGACGTGATCCTTGGGTTTTTGAGAGAAATTAACATTTTTCATCTGATTTGAGATTTTACGGAAGAAGGATTTTTAACAAAGTTTCTGGTTCGTTTGTAGACGATGTCATTTAACGAGATGTGTGAAAGTTTTTTTTTTTTTTTTTTTTTTTTTTTTTTTAAATGACTGGTGAGTTGATTTTAACGTGGTGACAGCCCTGATGTGGCCCTCTGCGGTCGGCTGGGCTATAAGCAACATTATCTTATCTTATCTCTCTCTCTCTCTCTCTCTATCACGCGTCACTTTGTTTTTGACTGTAAACACTATGGAAAATTGTACCAGTTTAAAAACTGCAATAGCTAGAAGAAAAGATTTGATTGGTATGTTAGTTTCTGAAAAAGAAGTAATCTTACCATTTGCAAAGTATGCCACTGATGCTTTGAGTCTCAGAACAAACATGGTCAATAATTATCAAAAAACAAATCATTTGTTTGTACAATGTGTTTGCAGTATTTACTATTATTTATAATCTACATATGGGTAACATGTGTTACTATTAATTAAGTTCCATTATCCAATGGTTAATTTGTGGATGGTCTGGATGAGGACTATGACTTTAACTTTAGATCTGTGTGTGTGTGTGTGTGTGTGTGTGTGTGTGTGTGTGTGTGTGTGTGTGTGTGTGTTTAGTTTAACAGCTATTTTGTATTTTCCTTTCTTTTCAGTTTTTTTTTTTTTTTGAGAAAATGTGCTTCCCTGTCATCAGGGCTGATGTGCTAATGACAGTAAAGCGTCAAACATCTCTCTCTCTCTCTCTTACGTTTCTCTCTCTCTTGCGGTCACACTCACAGTCACACACACTCACACACACACACATATACATACACACACACACACACGTGCGCACACACATACACACACACCATCATCTCTCTCATCATCATTATCATAATTTATATATTTTGTAATTTGTCTGAATTGATTTGATATTTATATATTGTGTTTTGTTTTCCCCTGCCTTTTCATTTCTTTTGCCCAGAGGGCTGCATACAGTAAAAAAGCACAGCCGTGCTTATGTTACTACCCTCTATAAAGTTTCGTTTGTTCGTTCTCTCTCTCTCTCTCTCTCTCTCTCTCTCTCTCTCTCTCTCTCTCGTAATCTTATGTTCCTGTATCAGTGTATGTGTGTACGGAAATGCCAAGTGTGTGCCTGCGCACGCACACACACACACACACACACACACAGAGCACATTTTGTGACCCAGTTGTGCACAATTTCAGGAGAGAAGATCTTTGAACTCACCGACAACGAGTTACGTGGTGTTCACAACATACCTTGGGCAAACTGTCTTGCTTTTGGGTCGGACAACGCAAACGTAATGATTGGCCAGAAACAGGGCGTCTATGGGCATATGCTGCGAGTGAACCCAGAGATCATTTCTGCTGGCTGCGTTTGCCATCTCCTTCATATCGGTGCTGAGCATGGTAAGAAATTCTCCCTCTGTCTGTCTCAGTGACTGTCTGTCTGTTTCTCTCTCTCTCTCTCTCTCTCTCTCTCTCTCTCTCTCTCTCTCTCTTACGGTCACACACACACACCTCACATACACACACACACTTAGATTCAATTGTTTTCATTACTTTGACATGGAATAAAGTCAATTTGAGCAAATGCATTTCTTACAATTATTTTCAATTGCTAACAAACGTTAATCCAGATCAGCAATGTAAGCATGTCATAAAGAATAAGCAAGCACTGTAAAGATCATCCAGATTTTCATCTGTTGAAACATTATTTATATTTCATCTTACGACTTTTATTTCAGGTAGCTTTAGGGAAAAAAAAAAAAGAAAGTCCTTTTGGCACTCTCACATTATCTGTTTCAGGTGCTAAGCAGTTGTCTCTGAATGCAGACCAGCTGCTCATCGACACCTACTACTATCTTGAGAAAAGCAGCAAACGACAGGAAGCGTTCAAGAACATGCAGCTTTTGAACGATTTGAAAGAGAAGAAAATTCTCAAGCATGTGTCTACCAGGTGGCTTAGCATAACTACATGTTTGCAAAGAATCCTTGAAAACTGGGCTGCTTTGTACGACTTCTTCAAAGAAGAGGAACAAAATGCACAAGGATCAGCTGAAACGGAAAGGGCCAAGACAATGAGGGTACTATACCAGTCCCCAACAAACAAGCTCTACTGCTTGTTTTTGGTTGAAATCCTGAAGCTGTTTGATGCGGTCAATGCTGAACTTCAGAGTGATGAACCCAAGGTACACATCATGCAGAGCAGACTTCGACGCCTCTTAACCCTCTTGACAGCGGAGCGCCCGCTAGCGCCCAACCGAAGTCACACAGCCAAAACGCTGAGCGCCTGCCAGCGCCCGGTAAAACACGTGGCAACAATGGGCGCCGCCATATTTCTCGTAGAAAAGGAAGTCTCGCGAGAACGTGACTTCCTTCTTCCTGTGGCCATTTACTTCCGTTTGCAAAAAAAAACGCGAGTCGATACGTGCCGTAGTTCTCGAGTTACGAATTTTTAAAGTTTTGTGGTCGAAATGCTGTTTTTCGCCATCGCTAACATTGATTTCTGCCGTTCTATAACGAGATCTAGTGATGAAGATACTGTGATTTGTAGGATTTAGGGCATAACACTTAGTGAAAGTGCTGGGTAATGAAGCTTAGAGTGACCTAGATTTCGACTGGGATGATGTTCCAGGTATGATTCGGAAGAAAGTTCTGAAGAAGATTCCCCCCCCCCCCCCCCCCCCCCCCCCCCCCCCCCCCGAGTAAATGGCTCATGTGATATTCTTCAAACTTATGATGTAGCAACATATATATTCGTAGAACTTTTAAAAATTATTTTCATTTGACTATTTCCTTTCCTCTCTTTAAATTAATTTTTTAATTGGGTAACCATGTTCAAATTACGGAGTTACTTACCTTGCCGACGGTTTTTTCGGCGTAACTAAGCTAAGGTAAGTGCATGCAAAAGAGGGTTAAGAAGTCTCAGTGACTGTTTCCTGAAACCTGCAGTTGTAGTGAGAGGAGTGTGGCAGATTGACTACACAAAACTCATGCCATATGACTTCAAAGCCGAAAAGGAAGTTATAATTGGAGAGCCTGCAGCATCATTCATTGCAGACACGAAATCAAGACTGAGAGAAGAAACAGTCAAGCAGTTCCACTCAGAGGTCAAGCAGTTCTTCATCAGGTCCTGTACTTACCTGCAGAATCGCCTACCTGTTAACAGTGAGGTTCTGCGCCATGCAACTGTAGCTGACCCTGCCAAGAGAATGGATGTGGAATTCTCATCGCTGCGTTTTTTCCTCAACAAGTTCCCTGCTATGTTGCCCCCAGATTCCACTATGACTGAACTGCAGATGGAATTCGCCCGGTATCAGAGCACTGATATCACCCCATGCATTCAAGACAGGGTGGATCTCACATGGGGCAGCATTGCAAAGCTGAAAGACGATGATGGTGAGAGAGTGTTCAAGATTCTTCCCCGCGCCATGTCAGCAATATTCACTTTGCCCCACTCATCTGCGCACTGTGAGAGAATTTTCTCCCTTGTGAGAAAAAATCAAACTGACTTTCGCAGCAGACTTGGGCGTGATACCCTGGAGGCACTACTAGTGAACAAGTGCAGAGGAGGGGACTTCTTGGAAAGGCATTACTCTGCCAGTGACCTCAAAGACCTGAAGAGTGCCTACCACAGGTCTCTTCAGGCCTCTAAGAACTGAAGCCAGCAGTCTTCACGCATTTTGTATATAGTGTAAATAAGGTAAGCAATTAGTGTTTCTGTCTTGACCTGTCCTGTCCCTGATTTCACAAATTTGTCCCTGATTTTGTTCTTTCTTGTCCCTGAAAACAAATTTTTGGGTAGGCATGTCTGTGTTGACTATTTGAACAGCAGCTATGCGCATGCGCGGAATGGGCCTAGTTATGCCCCTTTCATGCTGACTTCCGAGTTTACGATTTCTGTTCAGTCAGACCAGTTGCCAAACGTTCTTTTATTTCATTTTGGGCTTCTTTTTTTTTTCTTTTTTGAAAACTCGTAAACTGGAATTTTTTCAGCAAACAACGAAAATAGGGACAAATTTTAAAAAACGATATGTCCCGGTTTTCCCGTAACAGTTGGCAGCTATGCCGTCCCATGATTCCCTTCGTGGCACAGGATCTGGGTGCACTGATCAAGAATCTTATGAAGAGGATCATCAAGGATGAAGTTATTGAAAACAAAACAGCTTTTTCAGTCTGTAAAATTCAGATTGAAGAAAACTTAAAGGACCCAAGCAAAGTGGATGTTGGGTTTTCTGCAAAGAGATCCATGCTTTCACTCAAAGCCTCTGACAAACAGAGGTATACATTCCGGACGGAATGTAGAGATTTCATCAAGTGCCTACTGAAGAAACTGTTGGAGAAAGCCCCGAATAAGTACCCTTTAGTGAGGTGCCTCACTTGGTTGAACCCTGTCATGATTGCTTCCTCGTCTGAGAAGGACAGAACACGGGCTTCCAAAGATCTGGAACAAACACTACATCTTCTGTGTGATGCAGGGAGGATCAGGGAAGAGAATTGTGATTCTATCAAGAGACAATTCTCCAAATTCTGTGAAGACACTCTTGTAGGGAACAATGAACCATTCAGAACATTTGATTATAAATGTGACAGAGTCGACGAGCTTCTGTACTCTCACCTGTCTGGCAAGACAGAACTTGCAGGCCTACTGGAAATAGTACAACAAGTGCTTCTTCTGTCACATAGTCAAGCAACTGTTGAACGTGGGTTCAGCATCCACAAGCAAACAACAGTTGAAAATCTATTAAAAGAGAGCTTGGTGGCAAAGCGACTGGTAATTGAAGCAGTCAGAAAAGCTGGTGGACCAGCATCAGTGCCTATTACAAAGGAGCTGCTGTGCTATGCTTCAAGTGCCCGGACCAAATATGGAGAATATCTGGAGCAGCAAAGGAAGGAGGAAGAAGAGAAGAGGATGATGCTGAAAAGGAAGGCCGCTGATGCAGAACTGGAGACACTGAAGAAGAAACGAAACAACTGCAGGATGACATTTCCAGTCTACTCAAGTCTGCAGACAGCAAGGCTGAGGGTGCAGAGAAATTTGGAAAACTCAGCCTGATTTCGGAGAGTAATGCACTGCGGAAAAGGGCAAAAGAGAAGTCAACAGAACTGGAAAAAGTGGACAAGCTCTTGGAAGAAAAAGCTGCCAAGACCAGTCAACAGTCTGGGCAAGCTTAAATCTGTTCCTCAACATAGTCTAGAAAATGTAAATAGTAGTATCTGTTTGTGTGAAGATCAGTGACTGTGTGATAATTGACAATCACATCTTCAGAACTGTGAGGAAAGTTACTTTTTCTAATACCTTGGTTACCTTGCTCTTCCAGCATTTTCATTTGTTCAGCATCAGAGTGTCATGCGGAGTTCAGTAAATGTTTTGTGTGCTTTATAGTTCCAGAATTTTTGACAGTCATATGTCTTCAGAACTGTGCCACCGAAGAGTAAAAACTGCATACATTTCTCCAGTAGTATCCTGTTCATTTCCACACTAGTGATTTCATTTCTGCAGCATCAAAATGAAAGTGCCGTCTCGTAAAGTCTACAGGTAACAGTTTTGTCTTAATGGAATTTGAAGGCATGTAAGGTGCCTTTGAAAATTTGTTTTACCGTCTTTGAAAATTTGTGAAAAAATTGTGAATTTTGTCAAGTCTGTTCTGTACGAACCCTGTATCTGGAGAATTTTTTTTTTTATTGAATATTTTTTTCATTTTTTCATTTCCTACAAGACATAAAGACAATCTCCCCTTTTCTTACAGGCTGTCTACCTGGATTTGATTTAATACAATTGATGAGGAAATCATTTGTGTGCGTGTTTTTATTAAGCTTTTTCCTGAACTGAATAGAGAAAGAGGCCTCTTGTTGCCATGTCACTAACCAGTGTTTATTCTCCGAAATATTTTGTTTTCAGTGTTACACATAATGATGAAGTAAACACCATAATAATACAATGACTGTCACTATTACAGAAGTACTAAGAAACCACTATAAACAACAAAAAACACTGGAAACAACGTCACGGTATAACCGTCACTAGAAACATTACAATTCCATTTTGGAAATATTCATACTGTAAAAACTGTAACTGTTGATTTGAGGGATCTATCTTGTGTCTAAAAACAACTGAAAACATATTTCATACTTTATGTCCTAGCATCAATCAATGTTTTAACATTGTTTACTGTTACTAGTGACTGCTACGTGAGGCTTTTTTGTGTCACATTGAGATTGTCACTAGAAACATGTAATTTGTCAATTTTCTTTTTCTGTTACAACATTCCATCTTAAATATCTAGTCAAAGTTCTTGCCTTGATTTACAAACATACACACTGGAAAGCAAAAAACTAAATCATTATTGTTTGTATGATTAATATGAATGTATCCATGTGTCATATATGTTACTAGTGACGGTGACATTAAGAACATATTCAAATTTGATGTTAAACTCATCAATTTCTTCAATATTTGTTAAATGTTGCTTAATTACTTTGTTAATTATCTAAATCAAGCAAAAGAGTGAAATTATGGTAACTGGTTTTTATTCCAAAGACTAAAGTTGATGTCACGTGTCCCTAGTAACATATTCGAATCCATCAACTTTAAACCATGATTGTCCTTTTTCAACTTGAAATAAATCATTCTCTTGCTAAAATATGGAAACTTTAAGCATTTCTATTACTGAATATACATAGAAATTTCTACTTTATCAATCTTGATTTTGATCATGTCTTCAGAGCACCTTTTGAGAGTGGCTCATTTGGAAATATTTGACTTTTTGTAAGTTGGCTTCACGCTGACTGGGCATGCTTATGAACTGTGGCCAAAGTTCAAACAAAGCATTGGTCACACGATCGATCACCCTGCACACTGTACTTTGATCGATTCCGATCATGTCACCGATCGCATTTGGTATGCTCCAATAGCATAAAACCGAAGAGTAACACACACTTGTAAACAGGGTTGCAGCGTGATTCCTCTTTCTCCACTTTGGGTCTGAGTCTATGCTCAATGAGATCAGTCAAATAATATATGGTTGCGCGATGAAAACGAAATTTCTTGTAAATCCTCTCGTCATCAAAAGTTTCCAACGGGTTAATCCTTTCTCGAATTCTTCTTCTTCTTCTTCTCAGAACTCGACGGTTCCGCATGTACGCGAGGGCAGCCATTTTGTTTCGTTGTCATTCGATTGTCCACCGAAATCGAGGGTGTAAATTTCTAGCTTTAGTCACTGGTTTTCACCCCACTGACAACGGTTGTCAGCGGTTTGTGCATCGCGGACTTTCATTGTCAGTGAAATTGTCAGTGGATTGTCAGCCTATTGTCACTGTCTGCCGATTGTAAGCTGATTGTACACGGTTTGAACATTCCACCCCAGGCAAAAGAATGATAGGGTGCAACTAATTCCTTTCTACGATTTTTTTTTCATGTTAAAATAGTTTTTCGCATTAACATCCAATAAAGTCTACCAAAATATCACTGGGGGAAGTGATCAAAAATTGATTTTGAAAATCACGTTTTTGTCTGCGCGATACTTCTGATCCGACCGAATCACCATACTCTTACTGGACAATTCCACGTAGATATGGAGGCTGAGAGCGATGGATGGGGTAAGATACACATTCACCAACACCAAGTTAATCCTACGAAGTTATACAGGTAAGTTTTCGCATGATGACGTATATGATCTGAATTAAACATTTAAAGATAAAGAGTTATGACGATAATCTAGACTCGTTTTGTACAAATGGCTGTGCTAGAAGGCCCGGGAGGCGTAGTTTCGCTGCATCACGCATGCGCCGGGTTGTGCGGCACACATGTTCCAGCGCGGCTCGCGCGCTGTGAGTAAGATAAGATAAGATAATGTTGCTTATAGCCCAGCCGACCGCAGAGGGCCACATCAGGGCTGTCACCACGTTAAAATCAACTCACCAGTCATAAAAAAAAAAAAAAAAAAAAAAAAAAAACTTTCACACATCTCGTTAAATGACATCGTCTACAAACGAACCAGAAACTTTGTTAAAAATCCTTCTTCCGTAAAATCTCAAATCAGATGAAAAATGTTAATTTCTCTCAAAAACCCAAGGATCACGTCAGGCGGGACATCCCTGAACAGGATCCCCATGGACTCCGCTGTAAAATGTCTGTGTCTCACATCGTGCAAGTCCCAACACTCTAAAAGAACATGTTTCATTGTGAGTGGTGCATGACATGGAATGCACCACGGAGCTTCTTCACTCTTTAAAAGGTAAGAATGGGTAAAATACGAATGGCCGTGTGCAGCCGGCACAGAACCGTTTCCTCTTTACGACCACCCGACGTAGATGGGAGGAAGTCTTTAAGGTTTGGACGGATCTGAAAGAGTTTGTTATTCGTCTGTGTGTTCCAATCCTCCTGCCAGAGGTCTCTCACATAATCGTTAATTTTGGGTTTCACATCTGAGCAGGGGATATAAGTGTTGGACAGTTTCTCTCTTGTGGCGTTCTTGGCTAAACGATCAACCATTTCGTTCCCGCCGATGCCAACATGGCCAGGAACCCAAGCAAGAGTAATGTTGTAACCGTCCGCCTTCAACTTGCTAAAAAGTTCAAAAAAAAGTAAAAGTTCTGGATGCTGAAGGTTGCGGCCAGCTATGGCCTCCAAAGCTGACAGCGAATCCGACAGAATCAGAAAGTCCCTCCTCGAAGAATGGGAGATTATCTTCAAAGCCAGTACTAGAGCAGTAAGTTCAGCAGAATAGACAGAAGCATCTGAATGTATATGTTCCAACAATATCTGAGAAGGAGCCCCAGGGCAGTAGGCTGCACAGGCCACTCCATCCTCAGACTTGGAACCGTCAGTGAAAACTTTTTGATAGGATGGGAATTTGGAACAGAGCTCGGCATACAAAGCCTTGTATGCCAGAGAGCTGGTAGACTCCTTACGGAAAGCTGCGAGATCAAAACGAATCTCTGGTGTGAAAAAGGTCCATGGAGGTTGATCCGGAAACTTGGAAAAATCGGAAACTACTCCCAGGTCTATACCTGCATTCCGCACGTGAGGCTGCATACGAAGCCCAAACGGCGGAATACATTTCGGGTTTGTTTCAAACTTACTTTGGAACGGAGGGTCAAAAACACAGTCATAGGCAGGATTCTGCGGTTCTGAGAACAGTCGGATGTAATAATTCAAAGACAGTTTCAGCCTGCGGTTGGACAGTGAAGGTTCACCTGCCTCTGCGTACAGGCTGTACACAGGGGTGGTGCGGAACGCTCCAAGACAGAGACGAAGCCCTTGATGGTGGATAGGGTCCAAGAGTTTGAGGTAAGATGATCTTGCGGAGCCGTACACAGCACAACCGTAGTCCAGTTTGGAACGGACCAGGGCTCTGTAGAGGTGCAACAAAGTTTTCTTATCAGCGCCCCAGTCGGTGTGTGCTACGACCCGCAGAATATTCAGTGCCTTTTGGCAAGCAGTTTTGAGGTTTTTAATATGGCTGAGAAAGTTAAGTTTTTGGTCAAAAATGACTCCCAGAAATTTGGCCTCTTTAACAGCTGGAATGGGAGATTTCCCTACTTGAAGTTCCGGATCTGGAAAAAACTGACGGAAATTATGGAAGTGAATACACTGGGTTTTTGTAGCAGAAAAGGTGAAACCGTTTTCATCCGCCCACCGATGGATTTTATCTACGCAAAGCTGGAGCCTGCGCTGGACACTCGGGTACAGGCTTCCAGTTGCGTAGACAGCAAAATCATCCACAAACAATGAGCAGTCTGAACCCTGCTGAACTGATTGAACAATGTTATTGATCTTGATGCTAAAGAGGGCAGGAGATAGTATGCTCCCCTGTGGAACACCCAACTCCTGCTCGTGGACATCAGAGAGAGTGGTGCCAACCCGGACCTGAAATTGTCGTTCTGCCAAAAAATTTTGAATAAAAAGTGGAAGATGACCTCGAAAACCCAGATCGTGGAGATCATGAAGTATCCCCGACTTCCAGGTAGTATCATAGGCCTTCTCCAAGTCGAAAAAAACTGCCACAGCATGCTGTTTGTTCAGAAAGGCATTCCGAAGTGTAGATTCCAGACGAATCAAATGGTCAACTGTAGACCGATGTTTGCGGAAACCACACTGTTCTTTCGCCAAAAGGCCATCGGTTTCGAGTTTCCACATGAGCCTAGCATTGACCATTTTCTCCATCAGTTTACAGACACAGCTGGTCAAAGCTATGGGACGGTAGTTTGAAGGGTTAGAAAGATCTTTTCCAGGTTTGGGGATGGGAATAATGAGGGCTTTCCGCCAAGAGGGTGGAAAAAAACCTGTAGTCCACACATGGTTGTAGACCTGTAGCAGTGTGGTCAGACCTTCTAGCGGAAGATGTTTCAACAGCTGATAATGGATGTCATCTATACCTGGAGAGGAATCGCTGCAAGAAAGTAAGGCAGATTTCAGCTCGTTTAACGTGAAAGGAAGATTGTAGTCTTCCATGTTATCGGACGAAAAGTTGCAGGGTGATTTTTCTTTTAGGGCTTTGTTTTTGACAAAAGTGGCTGATTTATTAGAAGAGGAGGAATTCTTTTCAATGGTTGAAGCAAGCAGATTAGCAACTGCTTTCTTCTCTGTTATTAAAGAATCCGAAAACTTGAGATGGTTCACAGTGGGACAGGTGTTCTTCCCTTTGATTTTCTTAATGATGTTCCACACTTTTTTCTTAGAAGTTTTTGATGTCAGCCTGGAGCAAAAGCTTCTCCAGGACCGACGTTTACTGATTTTAAAAGTGTGTCTTGATTTAGCACGGAGTTTCTGATGGGCTCGAGCGTTGGGACCCGAAGGTCGTTGGTATACCTGACGCTGAGCCCGTTTTCTAACTTTAGAAATTTGTTGGCATTCTGAATCGAACCAGGGTGTTTTTGGCATTTGAAGTTTATCGGAAGACACTGGAATACAGGCTTTAGCACATTTGATTATAGTGTTAGTCAGTGATTCTGCTGGGTCCGGACTCTGAAGAAAATCAGTGTCCTGGAACTCCTTGGAAATAGTGGCTGCAAATAGATCCCAGTTTGCTTTCTTATAATTGAGATGCTGAGAGACAGAGACGTGTTCAGTGAATACAGGTTTTAAAAGGACAGGGAAATGGTCACTTCCGTGCAGATCGTCATGGACAGACCACTCATAGTCCAGGACCAGCGAGGGGTCACAAACCGACAAATCTAAACACGAAAGTGAACCTGTGGAAGAATGGAGGTAAGTTGCAGATCCGTCGTTCAGACAACACAAAATCCAAATCCGAAAGGACATCCTCAATCAGCAGACCTCTGGATGACGAACCGGTACTACCACCCAAAGAGGGTTGTGACCGTTTAAAGTCACCAACAGCAAAAAAGGTCGAGGAAGTTCCCCTAACAGACTGACAGGGTCCTGACGACAAACCGGGACAGATGGAGGTAGATAAAGAGAACAGATTGTGACAGTCTTGTGGAGAGTGACTCTCGCAGCTACAGCCTGAAGATAAGATAAGATAAGATAATGTTGCTTATAGCCCAGCCGACCGCAGAGGGCCACATCAGGGCTGTCACCACGTTAAAATCAACTCACCAGTCATTTAAAAAAAAAAAAAAAAAAAAAAAAAAACCTTTACACATCTCGTTAAATGACATCGTCTACAAACGAACCAGAAAACTTTGTTAAAAATCCTTCTTCCGTAAAATCTCAAATCAGATGAAAAATGTTAATTTCTCTCAAAAACCAAGGATCACGTCAGGCGGGAATCCCTGAACAGGATCTTCATGGACTCCGTGTAAAATGTTTGTGTCTCACATCGTGCAAGTCCCAACACTCTAAAAGAACATGTTTCATTGTGAGTGGCGCATGACATGGAATGCACCACGGAGCTTCTTCACTCTTTAAAAGGTAAGAATGGGTAAAATACGAATGGCCGGTGTGCAGCCGGCACAGAAACCGTTTCCTCTTTACGACCTCCGACGTAGATGGGAGGAAGTCTTTAAGGTTTGGACGGATCTGAAAGAGTTTGTTATTCGTCTGTGTGTTCCAATCCTCCTGCCAGAGGTCTCTCACATAATCGTTAATTTTGGGTTTCACATCTGAGCAGGGATATAAGTGTTGGACAGTTTCTCTCTTGTGGCGTTCTTGGCTAAACGATCAACCATTTCATTCCGCCGATGCCAACATGGCCAGGGAACCCAAGACAAGAGTAATGTTGTAACCGTCCGCCTTCAACTTGCTAAAAAGTTCAAAAAAAAGTAAAAGTTCTGGATGCTGAAGGTTGCGGCCAGCTATGGCCTCCAAAGCTGACAGCGAATCCGACAGAACAGAAAGTCCCTCCTAAAGAATGGGGATTATTTCAAAGCCAGTACTAAGCGTAAGTTCAGCAAATAGACAGAAAGCATTAATGTATTTTTCCCAAAAAAATCTGAAAAGGGACCCCGGGGCAGAGGCTGCACGGGCCCACTCCATCCTCAGACTTGGAACCGTCAGTGAAAATTTTTTGATAGGATGGGAATTTTGGGAACAGAGCTGGCATACAAAGCCTTGCCCAGAGACTGGTGACTCCTTACGGAAAGCGCGAGTTCAAAACGAACCCTTGGTGTGAAAAAGGTCCAGGGAAAGGTTGATCCGGAAACTTGGAAAAAATGGGAAACTATCCAGGTCTTTCCTGCATTCGCAGTGAGGCGCATCGAACCCCAAAACGGGCGGTTAATTTCGGGTTTTTTTTTCAAACTTACTTGGAACGGGGGGGGCAAAAACACAGTCTAGGCAGGATTCTGCGGTTCGGAACAGTGGGATTAATAATTAAAAGACAGTTTCAGCCTGCGATTGGACGTAAAGGTTCACCTGCCCTGCGTACAGCTGTACACAGGGGGGGGGGGAAACGCTCCAAGACGAGACGAAGCCTTGGGGTGGTTTGGGTCAAGGTTTGGGGTAAGATGATCTTGCGGAGCCGTACACGCACAACCGTAGTCCGTTTAGAAGGCCCGGGCTCTGTAGAGGTGAAACAAAGTTTTTTATCACGCCCCAGTCGGTGTGTGCTACGCCCGCAGAATATTCAGTGTTTTTTGGCAAGCAGTTTAAATTTTTAAATGGCTGAGAAATTAAGTTTTTGGTAAAAAATGACTCCAAAAATTTTGGCCCTTTAACAGCGGGAATGGGAGATTTCCCTACTTGAAGTTCCGGTCTAAAAAAAAACTGAGGAAGTTTGGAAGGAATACTTTGGGGTTTTTGTAGAAAAAAAGGTGAAACCTTTTTTCACCCGCCCATCGATGGATTTTTTCTACGCAAAGCTGGGGCCTGGCGGGACACTCGGGTAAGGCTTCCATTGGTAGACAGAAAAAATCATCCAAAAACTGAGCAGTCTCCCCTGCTAAAACTGATTTCCAATGTTGTTGATTTTAATACAAAGGGGCAGGAGACATATGCTCCCCGGGGGAAAACCCCCAACCCGCTGTGGACATCAGAGGAGTGGTGCCAACCCGGACCTGAAAGCGTTCTCCCAAAAAAATTTTTGAAAAAAGGGGAAAGATGCCCTCGAAAACCCAGACGTGGAGATCATAAGTACCCCCGACTTCCAGGGGGTATCGTGGCCTTCCCCAAAGTCAAAAAAAATTCCCACTGCATGCTGTTTTTTCAAAAAGGCGTTCGAATGTAGATTCCAGCAAATAAAATGGTCAACGGATAGGGTTTGGGGAAACCAACGTTTTTCGCCAAAAGGCCATGGGGTTTAATTTTCCCACATGAGCCTAGCTTGACCTTTTTCCATCAATTTACAAACAAGCGGGTCAAAGTTGGGAGGGTTTTTGAAGGTTTAAAAAGACTTTTCCCAGGTTTGGGGATGGGAATAATGAGGGTTTTCCCCAAGAGGGGGGAAAAAAACCTGTAGCCCAAAACCCATGGTTGTAGCCCGTAGCGTATGTTAGCCTTTAGGGGAAAGAGTTTCAACACTGAAAAAGGTTTATCTATCCGGAGAGGATCGCTGCAAAAAACAAAGGCAGATTTCAGCTCGTTAACGTGAAAGGAAATTGTGTCTTCCATGTTGTGGATGAAAAGTTCAGGGGATTTTTCTTTTGGGCTTTGTGTTTGACAAAGTGACGATTTATTAGAAGAGGAGGAATTTTTTTTAATGGTTGAACAGCAGATTAGAAAATGCTTTCTTTTCTGTTATTAAAAAATCCAAAAAAACTTGAGAGGGTTTCACAGGGGGGGCAGGTGTTCTTCCCTTTGATTTTTTTAATGATGTTCCATACTTTTTTTTTGGAAGTTTTTGATGTCACCCCTGGGCAGAAGCTTCCCCCGGACCGACTTTTACGATTTTAAAAAGGGGGCTAGATTTAGCACGGAGTTTTTGTGGGCTCGAGCGTTGGGACCCAAAGGCCCGTTGGTACCCCTGACGCTGAGCCCGTTTTCAAACTTTGGAATTTGTTGGCAGTGAATCAAACCAGGGTGTTTTTGGATTTGAAGTTTATCGGAAGACACGGATACAAACTTTAGCACATTTGATCCCCAGGTTGTCAGTGATTAGCTGGGCCCGGGGACTCTGAAAAAGTCAGGCCCTGGAATCTTTAGAAATAGGGTTGCAAATGGCCCAGTTTGCTTTCTTGTAATTTGTGTGAGAGACAGGACGTGTTCAGTTATGCGGGTTGTAGGTAAGACAGGGAAATGGTCATTCCGTGCAGTCGCATGGCAGACCACCTTGCCAGGACCAGCGGGGGTCACAAACCCACAAATCTAAAAACGAAAGGAACTGTGGAAGAATGGAGGTAAATTCGATCCGTCGTTCAGACAAAACAATCCAAAAACCGAAAGGACATCCCCAATCAGCAACCTCTGGATGCGAACGGTACTACCCCAAAAGGGTTGTGCCGTTTTAAAGTCACCCAAAACAAAAAAGGGCGAGGAAGTTCCCCCAAAAAGACGCAAGGTCCTACGACAAACCGGGCAGATGGGGGGTTGATAAAGAGAACAATTGTGAAATTTGTGGAGAGGACTCTCGCGCTACAGCTGAAAGGAGGTAGACAGAGCGAAAGGGCTAACAAAAAGTTTGTGAAAAGGGGAAAGGGGAACACCGCCCGACAGTCCCAAGGGGGGTTTGAGGTTTGAAAAAATATTAAAACCCGAAAAGTAAGGTTTCTGGCTTTGAATTTGGGGTTTCTTTAAGAGCCCCGACAGAAGGTTTCATGTTTACACAGAAGTGCGCTCCTCGAAATTTGAAATTTTTGACCACGGTTTTCCAAATGGAATATTGTATTTCCCTGGTGCAGAGGGCGAAAAGGAGAGGATCAGGTCATCTTCCCCCAAAACTGCGCAAAAACTGTAAATTTGTTGCTTAAAATTTTACTGGACATTGCAGACCGTGGAGACTTCCCAACGGGAAGTAGGTCGGGTTTGGGAGCGGTGGAGGTTTTCCTTATCTCCACCATTTCCCCACGGGGTTTAACTCCCCGCCCGCAGGGCACGGGGCAGAGGAGTTCGAGGTCGGGGGGGTGGTGTTTTAAACTCCCCGCACGATGTTGTAGAAGCTGGGCAGTCGGGGGTGGCGGGTGTTTGGCCTCCACCCGGGGGATCATTTTGGGTTGAAGGGGGGGTGGCCCGCTTCCCCCAGAGCTGACAGTTTTTCCCTTTCAATGTCTTCGAAAAAGAAAGTTTTCCGTCTGACAGCAGCTGACGGTGGAAACTGTGGAACTTTTCCCTTTCAGCCGAAACAAGGAAAAAGGCGTCGGCGTCGACTGCCCACAACCTGCTTGCGGGCCTCAAAAAAAAGGAAAATTTTTTTTTCATTTTTATTCTTTTAATAGCGGATTCCTGAAACCAAAAAGGGAGTTTGTGAAGAGGGGGGATGGTTTCCACCGCGTTAGCAAATGTGCCGGATCTTGACCGGCCCTCGGGGTTTCCTTGCAGCAAAAAAACCCCTACCCCTTTCCCTGAACAGCGGTCCCTGACTGGCCAAAAATTTGGCACGAAGCACCCCCGGGGGAAACATATAACTGAACATGAACATTCAAGTAACCAATTTGATGACCCGGAGCAGCACAGGGTTGCAGAAGGTCGAAAGAGGGTGTTGGTGGGCCCCTCTCTCTGAACCTTTTTTTAGTCACCCCGCGCACCTCCGCACACCTGGGAGCAGCTCCGTCTTAATTTTGCCCTTTTATACACCGATAAATCCCTGCAGCGAAAACAGCCTTTTGTGGTTCAATGTTTGGGGGGAGTTACCCTGATCTCCCTGTCCCCAAAATTTCTTTGCCTTCGCAGCGTTCAGATTGTTTTGGTGTTTTTCATGATAAAAAGAACCATTCCTAACCTTTGTGGACCCAGGGGCACCTGCTAAAAACTTGAAAAAACCCCTTTTGTATGGCGAAAGGCTCAAGCTGAAAGGGGGGCTTCCCCGTCCGTCCCTTTCCCTCACGAGCCAGGAAGCCCAGAATCCTGTCCTCGGGCGTTCCTCCTACAAAACACTATCTGAATCAAAATTCCCCGAAATAGGGGGCGCCTTCCTCTTTTTTTGGGGGGATTGTTTTTGAAAAAGCCATTTATGTATTTTATTTTTTTTCATCTCTCCCTTTCCCACCCACCTTTGGGGCCAAAAATAAGGGGCCAGGGCCAAGAAAACCAATGTCTGACCCCTTCCGGTTTGGGGGATTACGCCCAAAAAGAAATACCCAAACCCCATCCCCCCCTGTCAGCTCAACTCCCGGGGGCAGAGCCCGAGCACTGAGGGGTTAAATTGGCCCCTGGGAACTGTCCGTCTTGACCCCGCCCCAAGAAGGGGGGCCGATTTTTAAAACCCGGGGGAAAGTGTACTCCCCTTTTTTTAGGGTCCGAGCCAAAGTGATGGTTTAGAGGGGGCTGGCCCCCTTTAATACCCGGATCTCATTCCCTCGACACGGTCGCCCGCACGGAAAAAACGGCGGATTTTAAAGGGGACCCAGAGAGAAAAGGATGTGGAAAAAGAAGACTTTGGGGGGGAAAAAGAAAAGGGCCAAAAAAAGGGAGGCAGAAAACAAGAAAAGGAGAAAGGTGGTTTCTCTTCGGACCTCACCTTTGCCTATCTGACATGGGGAAAACCCCACCAGGGGGATCAACTTTTTCCACGTTCGCTTAGGCCATACGAATTTTTTCCCTTCAGGCCTAAAGCGTGTGAAAAAAAACCCCCTTCCCCAAATATTTGCCCCCCTCAGCAAGCCTAAGGATCACGGGCCAAGCAAACCCCCGACCCCGACAAGGGCGCACCCCCGGAGGGCTACAGCCTGAAGGGAGGTGCAGGCGACGGACTATCAAAAAAGTTTTTTGAAGGAGAAGGGCAACAGTGACGTCCCCAAGGGGATGTTGTGAGGTTTTTTAAAAATATTAAAGCCGGGGAAAAATAAAGGTCTTCGGCTTTGAATTGGTTTCTTAAGAGCCCGACAGAAAGGGTTTTATAGTTGACACAGAAGCTAGTCCCGAAATTGAATTTAACCCGGTTTTCAAGGGGAATATTTTTATTTTCCTTTGGGGCAGAGGGCAAAAGGGGAGAGTCAGGTCTTCCTCCCCAAAAATCTGCTGCTAAAGTGTAAATTTGTTGCTTAATTTCACTGGACTAGGAGATAAGATAATGTTGCTTATAGCCCAGCCGACCGCAGAGGGCCACATCAGGGCTGTCACCACGTTAAAATCAACTCACCAGTCATTTGAAAAAAAAAAAAAAAAAAAAAAACCCAACTTTCACACATCGCATTAAATGACATCGTCTAGAAACGCACCAGAAATTGCATTAAAAATCTTTCTTCCGTAAAATCTTAAATCAGATGAAAAATGTTAATCTCTTTCAAAAACCCAAGGATCACATCAGGCGGGACATCCCTGAACAGGATCTTCATGGACTCCGCTGTAAAATGTTTGTGTCTCACATCGTGCAAGTCCCAACACTCTAAAAGAACATGTTTCATTGTGAGTGGCGCATGACATGGAATACACCACGGAGCTTCTTCACTCTTTAAAAGATAGGAATGGGTAAAATACGAATGGCCGGTGTGCAGCCGCACAGAACCGTTTCCTCTTTACGACCTCCCGACGAAGATGGGAGGAAGTCCTTAAGGTTTGGACGGATCTGAAAGAGTTTGTTATTCGTCTGTGTGTTCCAATCCTCCTGCCAGAGGTCTCTCACATAATCGTTAATTTTAGGTTTCACATCTGAGCAGGGGATATAAATGTTGGACAGTTTCTCTCTTGTGGCGTTCTTGGCTAAACGATCAACCATTTCGTTCCCGCCGATGCCAACATGACCAGGAACCCAAGCAAGAGTAATGTTGTAACCGTCCGCCTTCAACTTGCTAAAAGTTCAAAAAAAAGTAAAGTTCTGGATGCTGAAGGTTGCGGCCAGCTATGGCCTCCAAAGCTGACAGCGAATCCGACAGAACCAGAAAGTCCCTCTTCGAAGAATGTGAGATTATCTTCAAAGCCAGTACCAGAGCGGTAAGTTCAGCAGAATAGACAGAAGCATCTGAATGGATATGTTCCAACAATATCTGAGAAGGAGCCCCAGGGCAGTAGGCTGCACAGGCCACTCCATCCTCAGACTTGGAACCATCAGTGAAAACTTTTTGATAGGATGGGAATTTCGAACAGAGCTCAGCATACAATGCCTTGTACGCCAGAGAGCTGGTAGACTCTTTGCGAAAAGCTGCAAGATCGAAACGAATCTCTGGTGTGACAAAGGCCCAAACGGAGGTTGATCCGGAAACTTGGAAAAATCGGAAACTACTCCCAGGTCTAGACCTGCATTCCGCACGTGAGGCTGCATACGAAGACCAAACGGCGGAATACATTTAGGCTTGTTTTAAAACTTACTTTGGAATGGAGGGTCAAAGACACAGTCATAGGCAGGATTCTGCGGTTCTGAGAACAGTCGGATATAATAATTTAAAGACAGTTTCAGCCTGCGGTTGGACAACAAAGGTTCGCCCGCCTCTGCGTACAGGCTGTACACAGGGGTGGTGCGGAACGCTCCAAGACAGAGACGAAGCCCTTGATGGTGGATAGGGTCCAAAAGTTTGAGGTAAGAGGGTCTTGCGGAGCCGTAGACAGCACAACCATAGTCCAGTTTGGAACTGACCAGGGCTCTGTAGAGGTGCAACAAAGTTTCTTATCAGCGCCCCAGTCGGTGTGTGCTACGACCCGCAGAATATTCAGTGCCTTTTGGCAAGCAGTTTTGAGGTTTTTAATATGGCTGAGAAAGTTAAGTTTTTGGTCAAAAATGACCCCCAGAAATTTGGCCTCTTTAACAGCTGGAATGGGAGATTTCCCGACGTGAAGTTCAGGATCTGAAAAAACTGACGGAAATTATGGAAGTGAATACACTGGGTTTTTGTAGCAGAAAAGGTGAAACCGTTTTTCATCCGCCCACTGATGGATTTTTATCTACGCAAAGCTGGAGCCTGCGCTGGACACTCGGGTACAGGCTTCCAGTTGCGTAGACAGCAAAATCATCCACAAACAATGACATCTGAACCCTGCTGAACTGATTTCACAATGTTGTTGATTTTAAATACTAAAGAGGGCAGAGACAGTATGCTCCCTGGGGAACACCCAACTCCTGCTCGTGACATCAGAGAGAGTGGTGCCAACCCGGACCTGAAACTGTCGTTCTGCCAAAAAATTTTGAATAAAAAGAGGAAGATGACCTCGAAAACCCAGATCGTGGAGATCATGAAGTATCCCCGACTTCCAGGTGGTATCGTAGGCCTTCTCCAAGTCAAAGAAAATTGCCACTGCATGCTGTCTGTTTAAAAAAGCGTTCCTAAGTGTAGATTCCAGACGAATCAAATGGTCAACTGTACTACGATGTTTGCGGAAACCACACTGTTCTTTCGCCAAAAGGCCATCGTTTCGAGTTTTCCACAATGAGCCTAGCATTGACCATTTTCTCCATCAGTTTACAGACACAGCTGGTCAAAGCTATTGGACGGTAGTTAGATGGATTAGAAAGATCTTTTCCAGGTTTGGGGATGGAATAATGAGGGCTGTCCGCCAAGAGGGTGGAAAGCAACCTGTAGTCCACACGTGGTTGTATACCTGTAACAGGATGTTCAGACCTTCTTGCGGAAGATGTTTCAATAGTTGATAATGAATGTCATCTATACCTGGAGAGGAATCGCTGCAAGAGAGTAAGGCAGATTTCAGTTCGTTTAATGTGAAAGAAGATTGTAGTCTTCCATGTTGTCGGATGAAAAGTTGCAGGGTGATTTTTTCTTTTAGGGCTTTTGTTTTTGACAAAAGTGACTGATTTATTAGAAGAGGAGGAATTCTTTTCAATGGTTGAAGCAAGCAGATTAGCAACTGCTTTCTTCTCTGTTATTAAAGAATCCGAAAACTTGAGATGGTTCACAGTGGGACAGGTGTTCTTCCCTTTGATTTTCTTAATGATGTTCCACACTTTTTCTTAGAAGTTTTGATGTCAGCCTGGAGCAGAAGCTTCTCCAGGACCGACGTTTACTGATTTTAAAAGTGTGTCTTGATTTAGCACGGAGTTTTTGATGGGCTCGAGCGTTGGGACCCGAAGGTCGATGGTATACCTGACGCTGAGCCCGTTTTCGGACTTTGGAAATTTGTTGGCAATCTGAATCGAACCAGGGTTTTTTTGGCATTTGAAGTTTGTCGGAAGACACTGGAATACAGGCTTTAGCACATTTAATCATAGTATTAGTCAGAGATTCTGCTGGGTCCGGACTCTGAAGAAAATCAGTGTCCTGGAACTCCTTGGAAATAGTGGCTGCAAATAGATCCCAGTTTGCTTTCTTATAATTGAGATGCTGAGAGACAGAGACATGTGCAGTTAATACAGGTTGTAGAAGGACAGGGAAATGGTCACTTCCGTGCAGATCGTCATGGACAGACCACTCATAGTCCAGGACCAGCGAGGGGTCACAAACCGACAAATCTAAACACGAAAGTGAACCTGAGGAAGAGTGGAGATAAGTTGCAGATCCGTCATTCAGACAACACAAATCCAAGTCTGAAAGGACATCCTCAATTAGCAGACCTCTGGGTGACGTACCGGCACTACCCCAAAGAGGATTGTGACCGTTAAAGTCACCCAACAGCAAAAAAGGTCGAGGGAGTTCTTCTATCAGACTGACAAGGTCCTGACGACAAACCGGGACAGAAGGTGAGAGATAAAGAGAACAGATTGTCACAGTCTTGTGGAGAGTGACTCTCGCAGCTACAGCCTGAAGAGAGGTAGACAGAGTGACAGGACTATACAACAAAGTTTTGTGTAGGAGAAGGGCAACACCGCCCGACAGTCCAACGTGGATGGTTGTGCAGGTTTCGAAAGAATATTAAAGCCAGAAAGAGTAAAGGTCTTCTGGCTTTGAATTTGAGTTTCTTGAAGAGCCACGACAGAAGGTTTTAGAGACTGACACAGAAGCTGCAAGCTCCTCGAAGTTGGAATTTAGACCACGGATATTCCAATGGAATATTGTATTATCCATGGTGCAGAGGCGAAAAGGAGAGAGATCAGGTCATCTCCTCCTCAACATCTGCTGCTAAAGCTGTAAATTTGTTGCTTAATTTCACTGGACTATCTGCAGACCTGCTGGCAGACTTCCCAACAGGTGAAGTAGGTCTGGGTTTGGGAGACGGTGGAGGTTGCTTCCTTATCTCCACCATCTCCACACTGGGTTGAACTCCCTTGCCCGCACGGGCACTGGACAGAGGAGTTCGAGGTCGGGGTGCTGGTGTTTTAATCTGCCCAGCAGCAGATGTTGTAGACTGCTGGGCAGTCTGAGGGGTGGCGGATGTTTTGGCCTCCACCAGGGGCACTCACTTTGGGTTGAGAGGTGGTGGACCTGCTTCCACCAGAGCTGACAGTTTTCCTTGCAATGTCTTCGAAAATGTAAAGTTATCAGTCTGACAGCAGACTGATCGAGTGGAAACTGTGGGAACTTTCCTTACAGCCGAAGCATAGGAAGAGGCTGTCGGCGTCTGACTGCCCACAACCTGCTTGCGGGCCTCAAAAAAGGAAATTTTCTTTTCAGTTTTGATTCTTTGAATAGCGGATTCCTGAATCCAAAGAGGGCAGTTTCGTGAAGAGGAGGGATGGTTGCCACCGCAGTTAGCACAATGTGCCGGATCTTGACACGGCCCATCATGGTTGCCTTGCAGCAAACACCGCATACCTCTTGCCCTGAACAGCGGTCCCTGACATGGCCAAACTTCTGGCACCTGAAGCACCTCAACGGGGACGGAACATATAACTGAACATGAACATCAAGTAACCAATCATTGATACCGAGTGCGGCACAGGGTTGCAGAAGGTCAGAAGAGGGTGTTGGTGGCCACTCTCTCTGAACCTTTCTTTACTGTCACCCTGCGCACCTCCGTCACACCCTGGGGTGCCAGCTCCGTCTTAAAAATTTTGCCTCTGATACACCAGATAAATCCCTGCAGCGAATCACGCCTTTTGATGAGTTCAACTGTTTGTGGGGAGTTACCCCGATCTCCCTGTCCACAAGTTTCTTTGCCTTCAGCAGCTGTTCAATTGTTTTGGTGATTTACACTGAATAAGAAATGAACCATTCCTCAACCTCTTGATGGACCGAGGGTCACCTGCTAAAAACTTGAAAGCCCTTCTGTTTTGGCGAAAGGGCTCAGAGCTGAAAGGGGTCCCTTTTCCCGCTCCGTCCCTTTCCATCACGAGCCAGGAAGCCCAGAATCCTGTCCTCTGTCGTCCTCCATATCAGAATCACTATCGAATCAAAATTCCCTGAAATAGGGGATGCAGCCTTCCTCTTTTTTGGGGGGATTGTTTTTGAAAAAGCCATGATGTATTTTATTTTATTTCATCTCTCCCTTACCCACCCACCTTGGAGTCCAACTAAGGGGCCAGGGCCAAGAAACCAATGTCTTGACCCCTTCCAGGCTTCGGGAGAGATATACGACAAACAGAAACTACCAACCCTATCCCCCCTGATCATGCTCAACTCCCGGGACAGAGAGCTGAGCACTGCAGGGGTTAACTTGGCCAGTAGGGAAACTGTCCGTCTTGACCCAGCCCAAGAAGGGAGCCGATTAGTACACCCGGGCCAAAGTGTACTCCCTGTCTAGGAGAGGTCCGAGCCAAAGTGATGTGTTGAGAGCGCTGGCCCCTCTCAATCACCAGGATCTCATTCCCCTCCGACACAGGTCGCACCGCACGGCAAACGCGGCGGATCTTAAGGAGACCACAGAGAGAAAAGGAGTGTGGAAAAGAAGACTTGAAGGGGAGACGAAGATAGAAAAGGGCCAAATAAGGGAGGCAGAAAACAAGAAAAGGAGAAAGGTGGGTTACTCTTAGTCAGGATCCTCACCCTTAGCCTATCTGACATGGGAAGCCCTACCAGGGGCATCAACTTCTTACCACGTTTCGCTTAGGCCATACAGCATCTTCACCTCTCAGGCCTACAAGCAGTGTGAAAAAACCAGCCTATCTCCCAAGTATTGATGCCCCCGTCAGCATAGCCTAAAGGATCACTGGACCACGCAAACCCTCCGACCACGACAAGGTCGCAACCCCCCGGAGGGCTACAGCCTGAAGGGAGGTAGACAGAGCGACAGGACTATACAACAAAGTTTTGTGAAGGAGAAGGGCAACACCGCCTGACAGTCCCAACGTGGATGGTTGTGCAGGTTTTGAAAGAATATTAAAGCCAGAAAGAGTAAAGGTCTTCTGGCTTTGAATTTGGGTTTCTTGAAGAGCCACGACAGAAGGTTTCATAGATTGACACAGAAGCTGCAGCCTCCTCGAAGTTAGAATTTAGACCACGGATATTCCAATGGAATATTGTATTATCCATGGTGCAGAGGGCGAAAAGGAGAGAGATCAGGTCATCTCCTCCTCAACATCTGCTGCTAAAGCTGTAAATTTGTTGCTTAATTTCACTGGACTATCTGCAGACCTGCTGGCAGACTTGCCAACAGGTGAAGTAGGTCTGGGTTTGGGAGACGGTGGAGGTTTCTTCCTTATCTCCACCATCTCCACACTGGGTTGAACTCCCTTGCCCGCACGGGCACTGGACAGAGAGTTCGAGGTCGGGGTGCTGGTGTTTTAATCTGCCCAGCAGCAGATGTTGTAGACTGCTGGGCAGTCTGAGGGGTGGCGGATTTTTGGCCTCCACCAGGGGCACTCACTTTGGTTGAGAGGTGGTGGACTGCTTCCACCAGAGCTGACAGTTTTTTCCCTTTCATGTCTTCGAAAATGTAAAGTTATCAGTCTGACAGCAGACTGACCGAGTTGGAACTGTTGGAACTTTCTTTACGGCCGAAGCATACGAAGAAGCTGTCGGCGACTGACTGCCCACAACCTGCTTGCGGGCTTCAAAAAGGAGATCTTCTTTTCTGTCTTAACCCTTTGTTTTGCAGATTCCTGAATCCACAGAGGACAATTCCGTGAAGAGGAGGGATGGTCGCCACGCAGTTTGCACAATGTGCCGGATCTTTACACGGCCCATCCATGGGTTGCCTTGCAGCAATACCACTCACCTCCTGGCCGAACAAAGGTCTCTGACATGGCCAAACTTCTGGCATCGGTAAGCACCTCAACGGGGGACGGAACGTACAACTGACCCGGAATCAGGGTAGCCGACTTTGATGACCGGAGGCAGCACAGGGTTGCAGAAGTCAGAAAGAGGGTTTTGGTTGGCCCACTTTTTCTGCACCCTTCTTACTGTCACCCTGCGCACCCGTCACACCCTGGGATGCCAGCTCCGTTTTTGATCTCTGCCTCTGAAAACCTGATAATTCCTGGCAGCGAATCACCCTTTTGTTGAATTTAATTGTTTGTGGGGAGTTACCCTTGATCTCCATGTTCCCAAGTGTTCGTTGCCTTCAGCAGATGTTCAGCTTGCTTTTGTGACTTTCATTGAAATAAGAAAGGAACCATTCTCTACCTCTTGATGGACCGAGGGTCACCTGCTAAAGCTTGAAGCCCTTCTGTATGGCGAAAGGGCTCAGAGCTGAAAGGGGTCTTTCTGCGCCGTCCTTCCATCACGAGCCTGGAAGCCCAGAATCCTGTTCCTCTGTGTTCCTCCATAGCCGAATCGCTATCGGATCAAAATTCCCTGAAATAGGGGATGCAGCCTTCTCTTTTTTTGGGGGGGATTGTTTGAAAAAGCCATAATGTTTTTATTTTATTTCATCTCTCCCTTTCCCACCCACTGGAGTCCAACTAAGGGGCAGGGCCAAGAAACCTATGTCTTGACCCCTCCGGCTTCGGGAAGAGATATCGACAAACAGAAACTCCAACCCTATCCCCCTGATCATTGCTCAACTCGGGGACAGAGAGCTGAGCTCTGCAGGGGTTAACTTGGCCAGTAGGGAACTGTCTGTCTTGCCCCATGCCCTAGAAGGGGGGGAGCCTATTAGTACACCGGGCCAAAGTTGTAAAAGTGTACTTCTGTCTAGGAGAGGTCCGAGCCAAAGTGATGTGTTGAGAGCGCTGGCCCTCTCAATCACCAGGATCTCATTCCCCTCCGACACAGGTCGCACCGCACGGCAAACACGGCGGATCTTAAGGAGACCACAGAGAGAAAAGGAGTGTGAAAAAGAAGACTTGAAGGGGAGACGAAGATAGAAAGGGCCAAATAAAGGCAGAAAACAAGAAAAGGAGAAAGGCGGGTTACTCTTAGTCAGGATCCTCACCCTTAGCCTATCTGACATGGGAAGCCCTACCAGGGGCATCAACTCCTTACCACGTTACGCTTAGGCCAAACAGCATCTGCACCTCTCAGGCCTAGAAGCAGTGTGAAAAAAACAGCCTATCTCCAGTATTGATGCCCCCGCCAGCAAAGCCTAAGGGATCACTGGACCACGCAAACCCTCCGACCACGACAAGGTCGCAACCCCCCGGAGGGGCGCTGTGAGTGAAAGGCGCCGGGAGGCAGTCGTATGGTAGAACATTCATGTCGGAAGCTCTCTCTCTCTCTGCTGCTGCTATTAGGAGACTCTGTGTTACAGGGGGTAGATGAGAAGGAAATGTCAACAGAGCGCTACAGGGTGAAAAATCTGTCGGTGCCTGGTCTGACAGTCCATCACCTGTGTCAATGGCTGAAATCACTGCCCCCATCACCCCACATCCAACGGGTCACCTTCCATGTGGGGATCAACAGCTGTGACGAAAGGCCAGTGCCTGTAGCAGACTGGGTTGAGTTAATCCACCTACTCAGGCAAGCGTTCCCCAGTGCTTCACTGCAGGCCTCCTCCATTCTTCCTCCCTTGGTCAACACCCCTTAAGGACATGGCGTCACGATCCACGGCCAATCTTCGCCTCTCCTGCCGTCAAGAGGGGATCAGTTACCTAGATAACACCCCTTCCTTCCTCGCCAGATCTGGGGCGCCAAAAAAAGCCATGTACCCAGACAGACTACATCCCAGTTCATATGGCTGCAAAGTCCTTGCCTCCAACATCTGTCCCACTAGTAACCACAAGACCCAACCCTCCAATTACATCAGGCCCACCACACACAGAGCAAGAAGGGACCGTCTTGCAACACAAGATGCCCCAGTGACCACTTACAGTCCACCTAGTTATAACTATGAAAGTGATTTCCCAGCGAACACTCCCCAAAATCCCAACTCTCGCAGTGTGTATTGTATACTAGGTCGGCATCAACGCCCTACAAAGCAACCCCTTCTACAGTCCCCTACCACATGGATTCCTTTTCTTCCCCAGTGAATAGAAATGACAAACAGCAATGTAAAGAGTACAGAAACGTGACCTGCACCCTCCACCCACATAGCACATCACCCCCTGCCATGTCCAACCACACACTAGCAGCAACCAACACACCCATCTCCAAACACATCTCAGCTGCAGCCTCACAACACATCTTGGCTACAATTTCCCAGCACAGCACAACTACCCCCCTCTAATACCCCATACAATCCACCAACTCCAAACAATGCCCACCTTACACTTCACAATACAACACTCCTGCCACCACCCAACACATTACACTTCCAACCTCCCACCATCACACACATCCCACAGCAGTCAGTACAACCCCTTAGTCCACTTCATCCATTTGCTGTTCAGTTGCTGAACACAATGACTGCTCAGTTCTTGTCACAGCAACACCAACCAGCTCCTCTCCCCATGTCCTCATTGAATTTTATTCATTTGTCACTGTATGCATCCTTATATTCGTATATTATTGCTTCATCACCGTCTCTGCATATGTTTATATCCACTTCATGTCACATAGGTATGTAGTGCGATATGCTATTTCATCATCCATGTGCTATGTATGTGTGCGCATATCTAATGGTTGTGAGCGTGCATGTTTATATCCACTTCATACTACACAGGTATGTAGTGCGATATGCTATTAATTTTCATCATCCCTGTGCTATGTATGCATGCGCATATCTAATTGTTTTGAGCGCATATCTAATAGTTTTCTACATGCGTGTGTGTAGGCGCACACACGTGTGTGTGTATGTGAGTGTGCGTATGTGTGTGTTGTGTGTGTGCGCGCGCGCACGCGCGCGTGTGTGTGTATGTGTGAATCTATGTGTATTTGTTTGTTCGTTTCCTTGTCTGGCCTGCTGCAGTCTGTCAGGTGCCTGTCAGATGTATTGCACGACTTGTTACTTTTATCTCCAGACGTGCGTTCTATGGTGTTGTTGACTAACAAAAAACTGGTGCGTCGACATCGAAGTGGTGCAACTCGGTGGTTAAAAAGACAGAGCAAAATGTGCTGACGTTGGATTGTTGTAGACAAACAAAAACTGGTGCGTCGTCATCGAAGTGCTACCACTCAGTGTTTAAAAAGACAGAACAAAATGTGCTGACACTGGGAGTGTGACGCGTGCTCGTATTGAGAGACTATACGAGTCATCATCATAGACCAATACTCATTATTTTTTTCCTTTGAACATTGTTTACCTTTTTTGTATATGTTGTTACACAATTGTTTGTAACTTTAACTTTTGTTTCTCAGACACTTCATTATCATTTTGCATTGAAGATTGTTCTGTTGTGTGTGTACTATACGGACACATTTGTGTTTGTATTTAAGTAAAACAAAGACACAAAAAAATCCGTATAGAAAAGAGACTGAACAAAGCCTCTGCAGCAGGAGACTTCTGCAATAACTATTTACTGCGAGCGAGGCAATATTGTGCATTGCCAACTCGTAGTTCCAAGTGCGACTATACGTGACTTGTGTATTTGGATGCGAGTGGTGTGTTGTTTTTTTTCCCCCCACTTGTTTTCATTTTGGGTTGTTGGTTCTTTGCTTTGTCTTAAGTTTCATTTTACTTTTTTTTTTTCTTCTTTATCTCTCTTCTGTACCCTTAATCGTAATTTTGCTTTAGAAGTACTTCCTTTGTGTGTATCTTTTTCATTTCAGAAGTGTTTCTATAAGTATACTATCTGACCGAGGAGCTTACGGGCATATTCTGTGAAGATTTTATTGTCTTCTCATTCGCTTCTAGTTTCCTAAAGTTGTTACGGTGTGTAAACCAGCCCCATATTCCCTCTCTTTTATGTGCTTTTATCGTGTTCCTTGACTATACCAATCTTAACGACAGTTAACGTGCAAAATCGTCGTCTCCTATACTCATCACATCAGTACACATACTTGAATTGTCCTTTGGACTGAACTTCATTGTAGTCTCCTTCTTTCAGTCATATCTTGAAAACAGGACCCAGCGTGTTTACTTAAACGGTACTTATTCCTCTGAAGGAATAGTGAGCTGTGGCGTTCCACAAGGCTCTGTCCTTGGACCTCTTCTCTTCTGTATTTTTATAAATGACCTACCGATGCACATATCTCACAATGATGTCATCTGTGATCTGTTCGCTGACTATAGTTCTCTTCATTGTAGTGATACAAACATCATGTCTGTACAAATATCGTTACAACCAAGTATAACTGATGTCTCAGAATGATGCAACCAAAACCGAATGGTCCTTAATCCGCACAAAACAAAATGTATGGTCCTAGCATCGTGATAGAAACATCAACGACAGCATCTTATGTTGAGCCTAAAAATGAGTGAAATCTTGATCGAGCAGGTTACCGAACACCGTGTCTTAGGCGTGATTATCACTCGCCTATTGCTCCCGGAAGGGAAGCTACGTTGAGTATTGGCGCGCACAGCGTTGCAGGCAATTGGACGCTGGCGTTTGCAGGCAACGGATGTGTGAGCATGTGTAGGTAGCCTACATGAATGAATGATAACGTAAGTACAAGTGAATGAGACCAGTGTGCAAAGTACACAAGAACTTGAAGGTGAGTGGCAACCCCTTTTTTCATTCACGAGTAGATCTTGGCAGCGTAAAAAGTGGTGTACGTGTATAATTGGATTGAATTAATTAGGTATAATAACTTCTCTGAGAGAAGCCCACGCCTGTGTTGCATGCATCATATGACCATACAGTTTGGAGTATAGTTCATAACTTTCGCCTGTGTGCGGCTGTACCTTAATTCGCCTGTGTGCGATATACAATTATCCTGTTCGCCTGTGTGCGATATACAACTCTCCTGTTTGCCTGTGTGCGATTTGGCAGTACCATTCCGCCTGTGTGCGGTACATGCTCAAGATATAACCCAAGCTAAGCATGGCCAGTCATTCAGGGGCACAGGAGCAAGAGGTCGCACCTATAGATAAGGAAGATAAAGTCGAGAGGCTTGATGCTCGCATCAGTCAAATGGATGACTGATTTTCTAGACTGGAAGAGGCTATTCACAAGCTGTTGACCGCCAAAACTTCGGACAAAGACCGGATCACGTCTCAGGCACCGCGTGGCACTAAGAGACGGCGCGATTCTCTCTCTGATGAGGAGGGAGAAGAAACTGGGTCATGGTCCGACCGTGGCGAGTACAGGCGCACGAAAGGTGAACAGCCGGTTAAGAAAACTGCTAATGCCACTCTGAGCAATAATGAGGACTCTGGGTCATCGTCAGATGGAGAAATCTATGATGGTGCTGTGGATACTATTTCCCTTGATTGTCAAGATGATGACTTGTTAAGGGGGCGCATGGCATGGAAAAATGTGTCAAAATCGTTTCAGAATGTGTTTTGGGTTCTTGGTGGGAAAGCCCACTATAATCTCTCTAGATCACACCTGTGATGTTTGTTTTGCTTAAATGTTACGTTTTGTGTGAGAAATAAATCATTTTATAACCTTGGTGTGTCTACAAAATGTCAAAAAAACAAACCCAAAAGCGAAAATTAGCAAGCTTCAAGCCCTAGTTACTGCAAGTTTTATGAAACGGACCCCGGCATGCCATGGCTCTTTGTAAAGCTTGTGATTTGACCTAGATTCTGACGTCAGAATCTTATGCAAATAAAGGTCGCCAGCAACACACGAAGCTAAAAAAAGAGGGAGCCCATTCCACAATTTGACCAATGACAAACCACGTTACACAGAGGTCAAGGTCGATATCTGAAACGAGCAATTCCATTGGCTAATAGCCACGTGCAGTGCGCGTGCTTCCTGCGTGATCGCTTGCCGAGATCGCCCGAAGAGCACTTCGGCACTTTCCGACCTGAGCAACACAGCGTTATTTTGGCAGCCATCATCGATTTGACAGCTGATCAACAGAATGCCTTCAAGAAAGTGGTCAACCAAGCACCAGTTTGGCAAAAGGAAAAGAAAAGGCCGTAAAAAGACTGCTGCAAAGGAAAAACCTGCAGAAACTGAGCCTGAACCACAGCCTGGGCCGTCGTGACCTGATACAAGCAAGTTTGCAAAACTGGAAAGTTTGGGGAGAAAACGGCCTTTGTCTCCACCCCTCTCTTCACCCCCAAGTGAAAAGAAGACACGAACAGAAGAAGAATGGACTACGGAGGGGAATGTGATCGTGGACATCAAAGCATTGAATGCTCTGTTCGATGTTTACAAGTGTCCCAAGTGCAAAAAGAAGTGAGAGATTGTGTTTTGCTTATCTTCTTCCTTTTGTTTATCTTCTTCTCTCATCGTGATCAGCATCTAATTTTAGAATCGACCATGCAAGTTGTGTGTGACGGTTGTGGGCCAAGCCTGCTCTGTGTGTGTGAGTGGGGGTGTGTCACCGTGTGTGTTGTTGTTGTGTGTAAGCATGTGTGTGGCTGTTTGTGTGATGTTGTTGTTGTGTGTGTGTTGTATAGAGGTGGTGGGGCTGTGTATGATTTGTTATTGTTGGGGGGGGGGGGGGAGAGAATTTGTGTGTGATGTGTTGTTGCATGTCTGGTTGTTGTTGTGTGTGTTTGTTGCTGTGTGAGTGTGTATGTGAAGGGAGGGGGGTTGTGGGGGATGGAAGGGGGTGTGGCTTTTATTTGTGTTTTTCAATTCACTCTGTGGTGTGTTGGCCACACATCCACATTTGACACTTAACAAATTATTTTACTTCTACACTTTTTTTTATTATTCTTCCTTTCTTTTTGCACACATGCACGCGCACGCACACAACACACACACACACACGCATGCACACACACACACACACACACACACTTGATTTCAGAGTTAGTTATTCTGATTTCTATTTTGTTTTTAGGTGCAGTTATGTGAAGACACGTCTCGCCGGATGGGGTCTGCTGTTCACCTGGCAGTGAAGTGCAAGGCCTGTGGGGAGGTGATGTATGAGACCATGTCTTCACTCAAGACCGGAATCCTGTATCATGGCTTCGACATCAAGAGAAGACTTGTGTCAGGTGCCAGTATGAGCGGCATTAGTTTCACACAGCTCAATCGCCTTCTTGCTGTGTTGAACTTGCCGCCTGCCATGAATCTGAAAACCTAGCAGCACTACCAGAAGACCGTGCACAAAGGAGCTTCCAGAGCAGCTGACATCCACTTACAAACAGCAGCTGACCATGTGTGAGAAGTTTACAAGGAGATGGGAGTCGAACCTGATGAAGAGGGTGTTCTCAACGTTCAATAATGGTTCTGGTGCTCTTCTAGATGTCCTGGCTGAGCTGGAGATTGCTGGTGGCTGCCACACAGAGGACTTTGTGGAAAAGGCAGACACCAAGAGGGTGCAGTCAGCAACCATGAAGACTTCTGAAAAGGCCAAAGCCCGCCAAAAAACAATAGAGGCTGCAGACCGACGAGAGAGGGAGGCTCGACGAGGACGGGAAGGCGAGGTTTAATGGTGCTGGTGCCTTCTAAAACCAACAAAAGGCTGGAAAACATTGTAGATAGGGCACATAAATGGATAAAGTAAGCAGGAAAAATATTGGGACAAGCATTATATGAAAATAATTTTTGCACATAATTGATATATGGGTCATTCTCACGAAACGATACCACGCGGGGGTGGCCGATGTCAAAGCCTCGTACAATTTAATTAAACAATGTTTAAATTGCACCTAATGCATTCCAATTAGCAACTGCATTGTATAACCTGCATGAGCAGTGTTGGCTTCTTATCTGTCCTCGTTATTTTTTCCCGATCATTTTGTGTCAAATTTGGGGGTTCGTAAGCAGCCATTTTGTGACATCGAAAAACCCGATCCACAAACAACATAATATCAATCTGGCCAGCGAAAGTAAGACGGTATAAACTATGTGGAAGGAAAGATCTT
>JAFLJL010000340.1:0-25502 GCA_018398815.1 Conus ventricosus | reverse complement strand
CGACAGCGTTAGTGCTTTCAGTGGCAAGGGAAAGCTGAAAGCTCTGCATCTGATGAAATCCAGTGCAGATTTCCAGGATGCTTTCATGAAGATAGGAAAAGACTGGATGCCTGAAGACAGTGTGTTTGCAACTATTACAGACCTGTTTACCCCTCTATCCCCTTGACCAGTAGATTAGGTGTAGCAAACCAGTAGATTTGGTCTCAAAACAGTAGATTTCCCCTCGCACGTTAAAACCAATAACAAATATAATATGACTGTGGAAAACACATTTCTGCGACAGCTTTAGAATACGAGGGTTGTTCAATTTAAGATGACACTAGGCTTGCCGTTTGGAAACGAAGCACCGCACAGAAAAATGTTTATACCAAACACAACTTTAAAGTTTACCTGATTAGAATTGCAGAAAATAAAGTTGACGTCATGACGCAACTCGGAGTATGACGTAATTACAACTGTGTTTCAAACAGCTGAGCCTGAAAAAAATGGACGTCACCAATGAGCAATTTCGTTTCTACACTTTCACAAGGCTACAACTTGGTGACGATTGTAGGAGGATACACGCAGATTTGCAAGCTGTTTACGGAACGGATTGTGTGTCTTACCGCACAGTTTGCAGATGGGTCAAACAATTAAGAGCAGGTAGGGCGCCATCTGATTGGGGTAATCGTGCAGAGCGAGCTTTACCAGCTCGGAACGAACAAAACATTGCATTTGTGAAAAGACTGATAGAGGAGGATCCACATTCGACTGTGCGGGAATTAAGCGAGGCATGTGAGCTTTCAATTGGCACCATTAACAACATTCTGCACAAAGACCTTCACATGAGAAAACTGGCTGCAAGATGGGTGCCACATCTCTTAAGCGATGATCAGAAGCAGCAGCGGGTGGCATGTTCACGCAAACTGCTCGACGAGTTTGAGCCCAATGGGCCAAACGACTGTGTGACTTAGCAGAGATGGGATTTTTCCGCCGATTGGCGGATTTCCGTCTTTTCGATAGCCCCAGGGGTCGTTTTTGAGATCAGTGTAAATCCGTTGAGAAAATTGGGGGGGGGGGGGGGGGGGTAGAGGTAGGTTTGTGATGAAGCCAATGTACGGCGAGAAGTCGATCGATATTGTGTTCTCAATTGATCCGTTTCGCAAATGGATGTTTCCGGTTTCTGCTTGGGCCGGTCGAGACTGCTGTCTTTGTGTTCATTCTGCGGTTGACCGAACTATCAAAGCGGAAGTTGATGTTTGAGAACGCGGCAAACTGTTTGCGAATTTTTTCCTGACGCCATTTTCTTTCGGTTTGACGAGAGTAGCGAAAACCAGAATGTTTCGTCAGATAGCAGAAAGCGAGAAAGTTCTTGCGAAGCAAGTCGATGCTTCAGTTAAAAAGAAATGGACTTGGAAGTGGTTGGAGGAGGAAGTGAGCGCAAAGTGATGCTGACCAGTTCCAAAGGCGCCGTCAGCCACAGTGTGATTCTCAGACTGAAAGACTGCATGAGGAAAATCACCTATCCAGGACAAGCAGTCTGCACATGGTGTAATGACGCGATCAAGTATGGCTCACGGGGCAAGTCAGCATTGATCAACCACGTTCTTGCTGAAAAGCACCTAGCAAGAGTGAAAGATCGTCTTACAAAACGAGACTCTTGGATCGTTTGGAGCATCGGCGAGTCTACCCACCACCCCCACTCCCACCCCATCTCTCTCTCTCTCTCTCTCTCTCTCTCTCTCCTCTCTCTCTTCTCTCTCTCTCTCTCTCTCTGTGAAGAGTAATGCTATTTGTTTTGTTGAAGTAATGATATTAATAATATTGCAGGTTATCTCCAGATAGATGTAATGCCCACAATCATCAAGCTGATTATTTTGCAATGAAGGTTCTCTTTGAAAAAACAGGTTACATCAATGTCACAGTATACACAATTGTGTAGTCAATATTTTACGTAATAAATAGCATACAACAAACTATTTTAGTGAGAGAGAGATCAAAACAAAAAAATTGCAAGGGTGTTATTGACATTCTACAGACAAGCAAACAAAACATAAAGTAAACAAACAGACGATAGTACGGAAAAAGTAATAGTAGTAGTAGTAGTAATAATAATAAGAATGTTTTTTACCTATACCACCGCGTCACAAAAATCTTTTTTTTTCTGGAAAAGATATCATGGGGGAAAAATCAGTTACACACATTCATACAAACGAGCAGACCGGCAGATATGCATGCATACTTATACTCTGGTGACTAGATTTAGCAAGTGACATCATTAATGTTGAGGAGTATCAGAAGTGTGAAAGTGTTTTTTTCTTATTGTAATAGAGATGGATCAAGTTGAAAAGAAAAAAAAACTGCTTGTGGGCACACAATGAGTTAAACCTTCACAATTTGCACACTTTGAATATGATCCTTAGTCAACTCTCACTTATATTATTCTATAAAGGAATCAGAATCCTCCGTGGTATTTTGAAGGACAACTATAAAAAATTATTTGATTGGTGTTCAGGTAAACTTTTTAATAAGTATTTGAAGGATGGCTATTACTATCAGAAACTAAACTGCTCGCTGAAATGTGGTGATGTGAAGGACAGTAATGAGAAACTGACTTGCAACTGCTGGAAAATTGTGCGACTATTAGCAACTGGAAAATCACCAATCCTGTGTCAATGGTCTTCATGATTTCCTGACAGACATCAATGGCGAAAGGTGAGAAGTCTTTTTTTTTGTAGGATCAAGGTTATTAAAACTTTTGAATACTTTGGTGTCTCAGATGCTGATTTTTGCAGGTTAAATTCTAAAAAATCTTCAGCTTCAGGGGGCTTCGCCCCCTGACCCCCACCAGGGGCCTTGCCCCTGGACCCCACCGGGGGCCTTCAGCGGCCCCCGGACCCCCGCCACTTTTTTTTTCCTCCTCCTTCACATTATGAGAATCCCATCTCTGCTTAGTGACGGGAGACGAGAGTTGGCTGACATTCTACGGCATCCCAACAAACGCTGCAACCGCATGTGGGTTGGCCCTGACGGAGAACCGGCCAGTTGTTCTTCGCCCAGGATTCCAGAGTCGCAAGCGAATGTTTTCTATTTTTTCAACACGCAAGGCCTTGTGGCAATTGACATTTTGCCTGAGAAAATCAACAATCACTGCCTCCTACTATACCCAAGTTGTGCTCCCAAAAGTTGTAGGAAAAATCCATGAGCAGCGCCCAACCGTCAGCACCCAGAGGACCCTTCTTCTGCATGACAATGCCAGTGTCCATAAGGCGAAGGTCACCACGACCTTCCTGAGCGAGCAAGGAATCCAAGTTTTGGACCACCCACCCTACAGCCCCGACTTGGCCCCATGCGACTTCTGGCTGTTCCCTGCTCTGAAGGAAAAGCTCGCTGGGCGTAAGTTTGACCGGGTACAAGACCTCGCCAAAGCCGTAAGATCAGAGTTGTCCGGTCTGCCTAAAACCGACTACCAGAGGGCGCTTGAGAATTGGCGTAGGAGGCTTGAAATTTGCATTCGAGCCAACGGAGAATACTTCGAGGGGATGTAAAAGTTTCAAGTTGCTGAGATGAGAGGTACGTTTTTTAAGGGGGTGGTGACATCTTAAATTGAACAACCCTCGTATATATCTCACTTACCCTTTGTTGTGTGTGTGCTCAACATGATTAAGAAACACAGGAAAACGTCACTCTATCATAGAGTTCTGCAGGCAGCACTTTTTATTGTTAATGTTCAGTTTACACCACACAGGGAGAGCAACCAGCACTTTTCCACTAACTTCATACAGTTCTGCATGATGCCTACACACAGGGAGAGCAGCCAGCACAGTTTGTCACTAACTTCATACAGCTCTGCATGATGACTACACACAGGGAGAGCAGCCAGCACAGTTTGTCACTAACTTCATACAGCTCTGCATGATGCCTACACACAGGGAGAGCAGCCAGCACAGTTTGTCACTATGTTAATGTTAATGTTGCTTATAGCCCAGCCGACCGCAGAGGGCCACATCAGGGCTGTCACCACGTTAAAAGTTTGTCACTAACTAGATACAGTTCTGCATGGTGACTACACACAGGGAGAGCAAATAGCACTTTTCACTAACTTAAAAATAGTTCTGCATGATGAATATACAGTACATGGCTTGCTGTCTTTTCATTTTAGGTTAGTCTAGTGGTGCTTAAGACTTTGCGTGTAAGCACTTCTTAACCTGCGCACGGATTCAGAGGACATGTCCCTGACAGCCTCGACAGGTTCCCTGGGATCTGATTTGACCACCAGTAAACTCTCCAAGGTAACATCTGAAAGGGAGGCCCGCTGGCTAGTCCTGTTCTTCTTGACACATGAGAAGACACGCTCACAGTGAGCGCTGCCATGAGGAATAGTCAAGATACCTCTCATCACAAGAGACAATTCTGACAGAAGCCCTTCATCCAGTTCCCCAATCTTCTTCCATGTGGAATCAATCCCATCAGCATCCCCTTCAGTCACACATTGCCTTATATCAGTACACTGATATGTGATGAACTGTTCAATGACTGTGTCAGCTGTGACACCTCCTATCACTCGACACAGTGTTGCTTCTGCCTTTGTGATGTCATCTTCCAACTTTCCTTTGGCGTCGTCTTTCTTTGGTCACGGCAGCCGTAAAAAAGTTCGTAATCTGTGGGCCGGAAATGCGCGCGCAACACTTATGAGACTCACAGTTGACATGCCTTTTTATGTCGTGTTGTCCGCCATGCGAGATACCAGAGCATACTATAATGTAGTATGCTCTGGAGATACTGAAGTGAAGTTTGCACTTGGTGCAGAAGGCGAACTCTGCTCCTTTACTTGATGATATAATGTCCGGGAAGTCTGTCTGGTACTGCAGCTTGAACTTTTGAAAATATTTCTTCTTCTTCTTAACCGCATCAATCACACGGGAATCACAGTCTGAGTCGCCGCCGCTTTCATCAGTTTCATGAGCACGCTTCTTCTCAATCGCCGCCATTTTCACTGCGCAGAAGTGGTAGCGTTCAGCTGCATCAACTTCCCACCCGCGACGACTATGGCGGATGCGTAACTCATCACTGCACACGCGTGAGAGAACAGGTAACTTGGCCGGGCGCCACCGACAGTGAACTGTATGTTGATAAAATTCTGGATCGGAAATCTGCCGAAGTGGTTTCGGGAGCAACGGGAGAAAGCGCGTTTCGCGATCGGGAGATTTGAAGTCGAGCGGGAGACCGTTATAACAACGTCTGAACTCGGGAGAATCTCCCGGTGAGGTCGGGAGGTAAACATGTCTGCTATTAAGAAGTTTGTGTGTGCCTTGTATGGTCAAGCCAGTGTGCGGATCAAGTCAATACTGCCCGTTACAACCTGTTCTGTTTGGGCACTGTTAATGACAGATCTTTTCCACCAAATCGAGACTGCCTCAAACAACATCTTCTGAGGGCCAACTACCAAGTAGCTATTCATCGGCGCTGTTTGCAAGCGAAAATATGTGCATCATCACCAGTGGGAAAAGGATGGACAACTGAGGATGGCCAACTTGTTTTTTCCTGGACAACGAACATTCTTGCCCCCCAGATCTTCTGTCCATCATTTCCTGCAAGTGCAAGAAGACACACTGTGTGGGTGATGCCTGCAGCTGCAGAAAAAATGGACTGAACTGCAGTGAAATGTGTGGCTGTTGTTCCTGTAAGAACAGATTTGACACTGACAGTGAGAGCTGTGTTGCTGTCTCAGACCCAGACTCAAGTGGCAGTGACTCAGATGACCACAGTACGGATAATCATTGGGATTCGGACACTGAAGCTGGTGAGGACATGGACCTCTGAGCTGAAAGGTATATTCTTTACAAATTATGTACTGAAGTTACATGTTTTTCATGGATCCTTGAATGGCACAAGGTAACAGTATTCCAATCGTTGACATTTTACTGATTCCGCACTTGGTTTCATTCCTAAATGGCATATCCATAAACTACCATAATTCAAACATTGTGTCAGGGTGACTCTTAATTATCCGTTAATACTGTTGTTAAATGATAATGACTAACATTCTCATTTAACTGCATGAAATTTTTTAAATGACTGGTGAGTTGATTTTAACGTGGTGACAGCCTGATGTGGCCCTCTGCGGTCGGCTGGGCTATAAGCAACATTATCTTATCTAACTGCATGAAATTAAGGCATTAAGTGCTGTACTTAGGCTAAAGAACTCTGTCGGTAAAAAGCACAATCTTTAAAGAGCCATATCTTCATATTGCTCAACATATGGAACCATATATTTTACACATAAGATCAGTATTATGTATACTATCATACTGTACAATCAGATTGTACCCACTAAAAAATGTTTTCGAAAACTTTTTTTAGCCCCTTTTGGAGCCTCTTGATCCTGGACTATTACCCGTCATTGTGAAACAAAAGGTCACATTCGAAAAGTTGAGCTTTTGAAAGATGCTGCATCAACTCTGAGCATCGCGAACTTCATGCCATCTAAGAGTTCGGCGGCGACGCCCCATCAGCTGGCTTTGGTGAAAGCTGAGACAATGTTCTCGGAACTGATCGTGAAAATGAACTTGCTGCTATCTGCTGCAGACATCGTTTCAAAGACTGTGAGAAGTGCCTTTCCAGACTCCAAAATCGCCGCGAGCTGTGGTTGTTGTCGTGGAAAAACCACAAAACTAGTGGAACACCTGGCTTCAAGTATGAAACTGACGCTTAGGGAGAAAATGCAAGCTGGGCCATTCTGTGTCAGTACTGATGGCTCAAATGAACAAAGAGAAAGACAGATTTTTGAGTGCAGGTGTGTGTAAAGGAATTGACTGTAAGACTCAAAACATTGATGAACTTGTCACTTTCAGCCTATCTTGCACTGTAGGTGAGAGCGCATACAATTATCAGACAGTTTCATATGTAAAGTAACAATTAGGCCTAATATTAATTAATAATTTGTGTAAAGTGTGGACAACCTGTGTAATGGACCAATTGTTAGCCCACAACTAAAGACTGAAAATGAAAGACTGAAGGTGAAAACAACCAGGGCTTCTGAAAACGCAAAAAATTGCGTACAGTACGCATTAAAACTCTACCGGACGCACTGGGTGTCCGTGTAAGGGGTCCCCAGGGACCCCTTCAAATTTTGGTGAAGTCAGACAATAAAGGGAGAAAAGACTGCCTTCAACATCGTAAGTTGGGTGCCGTAACATCGTAGGTCTGCTACACTTCGGACCGAACTCATCCCTTTTCGAGTTTGAACAGTAACAAAGCGAGTTAGTCTCCAAGGCCAGGGGGGTTACCGTGCACCCCCCTTCACACTTAACGAAACATAGCTGAAAATGTTCCTTAGAGTCTCCTGATCAAAATAAAAAAATGTTTCCATGAAAAAGTTGGGTCTCACTATTGGTTTTCGGCCTGTATGTAACACTACCCGCCAACTTTCATAATAAACAGCAATACATGTATAACCTTGGAAGCAGTGGTTTTATTTCTCTAAACCTTTGATTTTTTTCTCAGAAATAGTTTACCAGATGGACATTCTGTTTGATAAATGTCTTAAGTAGTGTCCAGTATGTAATTACTTGGGAATAGGGCCATGCTAGCAATTGGAAGTATCGGTTTTTGCAGCATCTCTTCTGTAAGATTTCCACTCGACTAAAAACTATGAACTATGTTAATGTTTTATTGGTCTAGTTTGCAAGTACAATGTCTTAGGCTACCTGACAACCATATTTGAAGTCAGTTTAGTAAGTTTGTTTTACTGTGAGATCAGATTTGTCTCCCCTACCCCCTAAATTGGACAATTTCGAGAAATTGCGGAAACAGTTCTTGCTTTGTTCTGATTTTAATTTCTATCATTGTGAGATTATATATTTGAATTCAAATCACAATTGCACTTATTTTAAGTGTTTTAGACTGTAATTGTATTATTTTGTGACCCTTCAACACAAAATGAGTCAAGTGGAATTGTCTACATTTTTGAATATTTTTTCTATTGTTGCAGATGTTATCAAGATCCCTGTACGTAATTGGAATCCATGATGGCTTCAAGAAAACGAAAACATGAAGATCTTTCTGACGCTCAAGGACAGTGCCATGAAGTAAAATGTGTTATTCACTTTGCGGACTCTAAGGAGAAATCGTTTGTGTACCTGTCAACATGCCGCAGGGGACCTCAGAAGAAGCTAGAAAAACTTCAAGAAATTCGTGAAAAAAGACTGTCACAACCTGAGGACTCACCATATCGTATGGCAGAAGCATGCTCACATATCCCTGATAATTTGCTACCTGAACATGGGTATCATAGAGATTGCTATCAGAGGTTTACGAATCACACAGAAAGACTGGAAAGTTATGAGGGAATACAACAGCCAAGAACCTCTAGGCGTGGAAGTGACACTGGTGCTTCTGAACGCATCATCTTCTATCCTGACTGCATATTCTGCAACAAACTTGGGAGAAAGAAAGTAAAGAAGAAAGGGTACTGGACCACGGAAGGCACATCAAAATTTGAAAAGGAAGGTTGGGAGACAGTTCTCCATGCTGCTGAAAAGAAAAACGATGAAAAACTGTTGAAGAGAATCAGGGGATATGACTTATTTTCATGTGAGGCTCAATACCACAGGCAATGTCAAAATGATTACATGAACGACATGTACCGGAGCACATGTGCTAGTGAGTCCCAGGGGACTTCTTACCAAAACGATTTGGAGAACTCACACAAAATGGCTTTTGAGAAGGTTGGCCAAGTTATTGAGAAGGAAATAATCCAGAATCAGAAAATATTGAAGCTGACAGACTTGTGCAGTGTGTACATTTCAGAGTTGTCTACTACAGAACATGCCAATCCAAATTACAGAGCAGAGAAACTGAAAAATAAAATTGAGAACAGTGAAAAATATGGAGGCAAAGTTTCTTTCACTGCAAGTAATAAGTCAGGGATATTTTTTCCAATCTTGTGTACAGCTCAGATATGACAAGCGAGAGGGCAGTCACACTGGCCTATGAACTTGGGTCAGCAGACATTACTAGAGACGTGGGACTATTTCTACGGAAGAAGATTTTTGAAGCTTTTCAGAGATCAGGTCAACTTCCTTGGCCACCATCAGACTATCTGGAGAAAAGAGATGTTCTTCCAGATGAGTTGAACAAATTTCTCAAGTTTCTGTTGGCGGGAAAAGAACAAGCGCTGTCGGAAAAAATGGAAAGACTTGTCCGTTCCATCGGACAGGACATCTGCAGAGCAGTTACAAACAGTGAATGGAAGCTTCCAAAGCACGTGTTGATGTGCATGACTCTGAGACATCTGTACAGAAGTGAGCAGCTGACCACATTGTTGAACAGGTTTGGACACTGTGAAACATACCGCTTCTCTCTGGAACTGGAAACAGCAATTGCCAGAGCTATGGAAGAAAGCTCGAGCGTCTTGTCATCCCAGATAGTTGTCAATTCGCCAGGAGCATCTCTGTTTCATTCAGAGTTTGACAATTTTGATCTGTTCCTGAGCACAGTGGAGGGAAAGAGTTCAGTCCATACTGCACATGGAATCATGTTGCAAGAATGCGCAGGAGAACAAGATGAACGAGCTCTTCCCCTTCCATCAGTCCCACGGACACACGAACAGACAGTGGAGATTTCAGAAAAGGAACTGCCTGAGTGTTATGTGACAGCAAGGAGAAGTCCAGCATATCCCTGCAACAACAAGAGCATTCCGGGAGGACAAGAAGCAAGAACAAGAGCAGAGAGGCTTCAGCTAACGTGGATTAAGGGGTATGCCTTCATACACACGCCGAGGTCGAACGTTGTTACCACGTAGTCTTGCCCAACTTCCCTTGTCGCTTTTTCTGCTTGGTGCAGGCATTCCTGCACAGTTGCATAGTCTGTGATTGGTTTATCACCGGATAGTACCCGATGGTGGTTTTTCGTTCTGGCCTTTCCCCCACCAGGGACACAAAGCCCCCCCCCATGAGGGAACATCTTGGTTTTGCAAGGCAGAGTGCATTCTGGCGAGTATCCACGTTAGCTGAAGCCTCTCTGCTCTTGTTCTTGCTTCTTGTCCTCCAGGAATGCTCTTGTTGTTGCAGGGATATGCTGGACTTCTCCTTGCTGTCACATAACACTCAGGCAGTTCCTTTTCTGAAATCTCCACTGTCTGTTCGTGTGTCCGTGGGACTGATGGAAGGGGAAGAGCTCGTTCATCTTGTTCTCCTGCGCATTCTTGCAACATGATTCCATGTGCAGTATGGACTGAACTCTTTCCCTCCACTGTGCTCAGGAACAGATCAAAATTGTCAAACTCTGAATGAAACAGAGATGCTCCTGGCGAATTGACAACTATCTGGGATGACAAGACGCTCGAGCTTTCTTCCATAGCTCTGGCAATTGCTGTTTCCAGTTCCAGAGAGAAGCGGTATGTTTCACAGTGTCCAAACCTGTTCAACAATGTGGTCAGCTGCTCACTTCTGTACAGATGTCTCAGAGTCATGCACATCAACACGTGCTTTGGAAGCTTCCATTCACTGTTTGTAACTGCTCTGCAGATGTCCTGTCCGATGGAACGGACAAGTCTTTCCATTTTTTCCGACAGCGCTTGTTCTTTTCCCGCCAACAGAAACTTGAGAAATTTGTTCAACTCATCTGGAAGAACATTCTTTTCTCCAGATAGTCTGATGGTGGCCAAGGAAGTTGACCTGATCTCTGAAAAGCTTCAAAAATCTTCTTCCGTAGAAATAGTCCCACGTCTCTAGTAATGTCTGCTGACCCAAGTTCATAGGCCAGTGTGACTGCCCTCTCGCTTGTCATATCTGAGCTGTACACAAGATTGGAAAAAAATATCCCTGACTTATTACTTGCAGTGAAAGAAACTTTGCCTCCATATTTTTCACTGTTCTCAATTTTATTTTTCAGTTTCTCTGCTCTGTAATTTGGATTGGCATGTTCTGTAGTAGACAACTCTGAAATGTACACACTGCACAAGTCTGTCAGCTTCAATATTTTCTGATTCTGGATTATTTCCTTCTCAATAACTTGGCCAACCTTCTCAAAAGCCATTTTGTGTGAGTTCTCCAAATCGTTTTGGTAAGAAGTCCCCTGGGACTCACTAGCACATGTGCTCCGGTACATGTCGTTCATGTAATCATTTTGACATTGCCTGTGGTATTGAGCCTCACATGAAAATAAGTCATATCCCCTGATTCTCTTCAACAGTTTTTCATCGTTTTTCTTTTCAGCAGCATGGAGAACTGTCTCCCAACCTTCCTTTTCAAATTTGATGTGCCTTCCGTGGTCCAGTACCCTTTCTTCTTTACTTTTTTTCTCCCAAGTTTGTTGCAGAATATGCAGTCAGGATAGAAGATGATGCGTTCAGAAGCACCAGTGTCACTTCCACGCCTAGAGGTTCTTGGCTGTTGTATTCCCTCATAACTTTCCAGTCTTTCTGTGTGATTCGTAAACCTCTGATAGCAATCTCTATGATACCCATGTTCAGGTAGCAAATTATCAGGGATATGTGAGCATGCTTCTGCCATACGATATGGTGAGTCCTCAGGTTGTGACAGTCTTTTTTCACGAATTTCTTGAAGTTTTTCTAGCTTCTTCTGAGGTCCCCTGCGGCATGTTGACAGGTACACAAACGATTTCTCCTTAGAGTCCGCAAAGTGAATAACACATTTTACTTCATGGCACTGTCCTTGAGCGTCAGAAAGATCTTCATGTTTTCGTTTTCTTGAAGCCATCATGGATTCCAATTACGTACAGGGATCTTGATAACATCTGCAACAATAGAAAAAATATTCAAAAATGTAGACAATTCCACTTGACTCATTTTGTGTTGAAGGGTCACAAAATAATACAATTACAGTCTAAAACACTTAAAATAAGTGCAATTGTGATTTGAATTCAAATATATAATCTCACAATGATAGAAATTAAAATCAGAACAAAGCAAGAACTGTTTCCGCAATTTCTCGAAATTGTCCAATTTAGGGGGTAGGGGAGACAAATCTGATCTCACAGTAAAAAAAACTTACTAAACTGACTTCAAATATGGTTGTCAGGTAGCCTAAGACATTGTACTTGCAAACTAGACCAATAAAACATTAACATAGTTCATAGGTTTTAGTCGAGTGGAAATCTTACAGAAGAGATGCTGCAAAAACCGATACTTCCAATTGCTAGCATGGCCCTATTCCCAAGTAATTACATACTGGACACTACTTAAGACATTTATCAAACAGAATGTCCATCTGGTAAACTATTTCTGAGAAAAAAATCAAAGGTTTAGAGAAATAAAACCACTGCTTCCAAGGTTATACATGTATTGCTGTTTATTATGAAAGTTGGCGGGTAGTGTTACATACAGGCCGAAAACCAATAGTGAGACCCAACTTTTTCATGGAAACATTTTTTTATTTTGATCAGGAGACTCTAAGGAACATTTTCAGCTATGTTTCGTTAAGTGTGAAGGGGGGTGCACGGTAACCCCCCTGGCCTTGGAGACTAAGTAGGGCAGCCTCCTAACAACATACGTCGGTCACTTTTGTCGTCTGCTGAGGCTGACTGATTAAGCTTAACGCTAGGCCACAGCATCGTTTTCAGTTGACCTAATTTTCCTACTTTGAGCCATGTGATGTCACGATGACGCTTTTCATTTTCCCGGCAGGAGAGAGGCATTTCCGCGAAGCCTTTGTTTCCAACATGTCTCTCGAAGCGTGGTTAACAAAATCATCATCACAAAAGCGAAAAAGCATAGCAGAGGAGCAAGATCAAGAACGGATACAATTTTTGATGTTTATTTTGTTGTTTTTATTGTGACGATGTGTCTGTGACAATTGGAGTGCGCGTGCAGGGATGCAATTTTTTAACGTATATTTTGTTGTTTTTATTGTGGTGTAGGGACCCCTTAATGTTAGCCTGGGACCCCTTAAAAATCTGATGAAGGGGTCCCTGGGACCGGAAAGATTTCACCCCAGCAGAAGCCCTGACAACAAATGATAACTGAAGTTGAAAGAAAACTGCTTAAAGGCATTGTGTTTGCCTTAGCATGGGTTGGGAATTGGCATCACCACTGCACTATTGATCGACTCATGGTGAAGGTAAACAGTGTTCAGGTAGGCCTAAACAGTGTTCGTGTGTGTTTCACCTTGTCTCTATCTCTCTCTAATTATGTGTCTGTTCTCTCTCTCTCTCTCTCTCTCTCTCTCTCTCTCTCTCTCTCTCTCTCTCTCTCTCTCTCTCTCTCTCTCTGTGTATGTGTGAGTGTTTTATTGTTTGTTACTGTTTATATGAACCGGTGTTATTAATACCTTTTATATTCTAGTATTTTATCGTTGTTATACAGACATGTGCATGCTAGCCGCAAGTTCTTGTGGAAATACTCCCATTTTTTTCAAAATACTCTTAATTTGGAATTGGAATACTCTGAGCCAGATTTTGGGGTAAACAGGTCTGAAAGATTGCCATTAGACCCGACAGATTGACAGCCATCCTTGAGGCAGACAAGACTTGGCCATGCTAAAAATGTTGGCCATCCTGCATAATTTCTTGATCTCAGGAAATTTGGGGGGGGGGGGGGGGGGGGGGGGGGGGGGGGGTTCAGAAGAAATAAGAATCTCCTGGGGGGAGGGAAGAGACCACACTGAATGGCAGCAAGGGTCCACTCTGCACAATGTGTACATTTTCACAAGCAGGTATCCATATTACATGGAGGGATAGATGGTGGACAAATACAATCAAATGTGTGGTCTATGTGAAGGAAATGCTTCTTATGCTGTTTACATGTGAAATGGCTATGATCAGTTACAGTGTATTGGTCACACACACACACACACACACACACAGAAAGAGAGAGAGAGACACACACACACACACACACACACACAGAAAGAGACACAGAGAGAGAGAGACACACACACAGATAGTGAGATACACACGCACACACACACACACCAAACTAAAAAACAGTTCAAAAGGCCACTTTTGCTCCCGCATGTAATCAAGTATTTAGTATTTTTGTGTTACACTACATATGGTTAATATAGGTCTTGTTTGCCCATGTACTCTCCACTGTGTTTTACAGCTTGTTTGTCCAACATCCAAAACTTGATTTAAAGCATGTTACTGAAGTCACGCACATTTGAAGTCACGCACAAACCCAACCCAATCTCTCTCTCTCTCTCACTCTCTCACTCCCCCACTCCCTCCCTCCCTCCCTCTTTCTCTCTCATACTTTTTTTCTAGCTTTATATTTAATTCACTTACAATGAATATGATTTCTTTTGTGTATTTGTTATTGTCATTTTGTTTAAAGCAATTTTTAAAAAGTTTAAAAAAAAAAGTTCAGTGTGGAGCTGCAGGAAGGCTACCCACGTTCACCTTTTCAAGAGGGGTTACCCCGCTCCCGATCCTGCCCCAGTCCAGGCCCGCCAACCATTCACACACACTTCCACACAACACATACAGTGGCTGTATTTTAAAAGTAAAGTTTGCAGAGCTCCCTCCTGAAATGTGCCAGAGAGGGGGCCTCCGCTGCAGCTGCCAGAAGAGAATTAATGATATGTCATGCTTTTTGATGAATCAATGAATAAGGACTTGAAACAGAAGCAGCTGGACATCCCATGCCAGATACTGGTCCAGAAAGCAGATTGAAAGTTTTCTTTTTCTGATTTCTCAGTTTCTGTAAAAAGACTTCATTTTTATTTTTTGTATATGATATTGAGCATGGAAAAGACTACAGAAGTGTAATCACCTTATCATCATGGCTGGATTACATGTGTAAGGTAATTATTCACTCTTTTTTTTTCAATCGTACAGCTAAATTTGCCCCTTAAACCCTTGAAAAACCCTTGAATTTTTTTCCTGTGAAGAAGTGGGAACCCTGGTGTCCTACCTCAACTTGTAAACAGCAGTCCTGGTTCAGTAAATCCAGTTTGGGGTGTCACTAAGTGTCCCATGATTGTCACATACTCAAACATAGGGCCAGGTAACTTTACGGGTTTTTTTTGCGTCAGTAGAAGCGCTAGCAGACGCCATTTTCAGAAACAAGGCGATGCCGTCTGCAGCAATCGAATGCGGTCAGTTCACGACCCGTAGTCTTTGTGATTGAGTTGTTTCCCACACCCCATACTACTGCTAAGATTTCATTGGACCAAAGATAGTTCGCCTACGGAAAGATGGTTCACTCCGCGGAAAAGTGAAGCCAGATGGCTGGCACATTCCATGCTGCCACTCCCACCCTCACAGGCTATCTTTCCACGCGTGTCCAACATGGCGAGTAAGGCAGGAGGCAACTGGTGCGCCGCGCCGAACTGTCATAATTCTCGGAAGAAGGGGTTCTGGTGTTTTTCTTTTCCAAAAGACGAAGAAAGATATCATTTTCTGTGTTACATTTCCTGAATACGAGAGAGAGAGAGTCAGTTCAGCTGCGTGAGCGAGAAAATTACTCCCGCGATGTTGTCATGCAGAAGCAGAGAGAGAGAGAGAGCGTACATGCACGCGCGCATGTGTGTGTGTGAGAGAGAGAGAGAGAGTTAAAATGCATAGGATACTACTAGCGCTCACATACACACACTTATAGGTGCTTGCACACGCACGCACGCACGCACACACACACACACACACACACACTTGTATGAAGATGATACGCATGTGCATAAGCAAGTGACCATGTGCTCACACGGCGCACATATGCACACACTGAGAGAACGTCTACAGACTGGCGTTAAAAAACAGTTTCTATATTGAACCAAGTTTCACCATTTTTTTTGTGTTTTTTGCAGATGAAAGAAGGGGGTTCAGAACTGTACGTGAAGATTTTGTGGGCAAACCACCCTGAGCCCATTAGAAAATTTCCCGACCCGGGAAGTCCAATTTTTCGAAGAATAAATAATTTGAATCAAAACTCCCCGACAGAAAAACAAAGCCCCCAAACTCGCAAAAAGGGGGCCCGGGCGCGGGCGGCTTTTCCCGTATAGTCCAATTTGGGTACAAAAAAAGATCATAGGCAATGGATATACAAATGAAAGCTTAGGGACTTTATTTTTAAAACCATGCTTTTCCCAATTTTTTCTTGGGTTTTTTCCCTCTTATTTTTTGGGAAAATCAAAAATTTTAATTCAATATTCATTCAACAGACAATTAAAAATTTGGCGCCAAGATTCCCTCGTGCGAAATCCCATTTAGAGAAAATATGGGTTTCTAAACCCCCGTAGGGTTGTAATGAATCAAATACTTTAAATTTTTGTGACTTCACGACTACAAAAACAAGTGGGTTCTGGGGAACCCCTGTTTTAAAGAATTTCCCCAAAATTCAAAAAAAGGAAACCCGCCCCAAGGGGGGGTGGGGGAAGAAACTCTCAAAAAAAAACATTTTCTCCCCCAAAAGAAACCAAAAACCAAAACGCTGTTAAAACCCGGGGCCCAACATCCCCCCCCTACCTGAACAACCAGCGTCCTCGCGGAAACAAAAATGACATAAAAAGGCAGATTTAAAATAAAGAAAGGGGGGGCAAAAATAAAACCCAATAAAAAAATAAAGTTTTCACCCCATCAAGTTTTAGGGGGCATGATTTAACCCCAAAACAAAACCCCAATCAATGCATCAAAACACTTTCTCCTCCCATTTTTTTTGCACACTTTAAATTCCACTAAAAGGGCTTGCCCCTTTTAAACAAGGGGGTCTGAAACCGGGTTTTCAAAATTGAAAAAAATGGACTTAATTTTAAAAAACCAAAAGGGTAAATTACAAAATGACAACAAAACCTTTCATAAACAAAACCCGGACTTTGGGTACAAAAGTGACTAAACTGGACTTGATATTTAAAAAAAAAAATTCCGGGAAAGGTCAAAGAAATCAATGGGGCAAAATTTTAAAAACCCAAAGCACTTTTTAAAGGTACCAAGGCCACTAAGGACTTATAAATTTGAAAAAAAAATTCCAAAAAATTCCCGGATACCAAAATAAATTTAAAAAGAATTTTTTATTTTAAACAAAATTAAAAAAGGGTTGGGATCCAAAATGACTGGGAAAAAAAATTCATGGGGAACCAAACAGGTCCCCCAAGTGCCCCAAAAGTGGGAACTAGCTTTAAACAAAATTCCAAGATGCCCAGGAAAAAAAATGACTTTGAAAAGGAAATTTGTTCTTTAAAACTTTCCAAAAAGGTGGGGTACAAAATTTATACCGGGGAGGATTTATAAAAAACCTCAAAACAGGGGGGCCCAAACGTGACAAAAAGGGACTTGCATTTAAAAAAAACCCAAAAGGGCCAGAAATAGCACATAAAATGAAGAAAAAAAAAGGATTTTAATCAAAACTCAAAACGCTGGGTGCCAACGTGACCATGAGGGAAATTGCTTTTTTGAACAAAATCCTTAAAGTCAACTAACAAATAAAAAAAAAAAAAAAGGGTTTTTGTTATAAAAACCCTTATAGTTAGCCCCCCCGGTTATAATTTGGGACATTTTTAAAAATTTTGACAAATCCAGCAAAATCACTAAAACTTAAATCCCTTTTTTTTTCTGGGGGCAAAAAAGGGGGGTTCCCCCATAAATTTCAAGTTTGCCCTGAAAAATGAAATTTGCGGTAAAAGGGAAAAACAACTTCACGTATTAGTTCCTGGGTTTGGGAAACAAGAAAAAGGGGGTTTTTCCCCCTTCCGGGGGGGACCCAGTTTTTTTTCAATTTTTGGGTTTTGGGGCACAATTTGGGAATCAATCCGGGGTTTTGGGTCAAGTTACCCTTTTTCTTTTTTATTTTTTTTAGTATTTTATTTTTTAATTCACTAATACATAAATCTTCACATTCTCTTGCCCATAAAGGGGCGTAGAAGAGATAAAACACTCTCGAAGCCGGGCACCGCCACCCGGGCCCTGTCCCCTCCCTGTGCATCAGCGGGGCCCACCCCATCCGGGTCCATTCTTTAAATTTTGTCCATCCAGCATTTTTTGCCCGTCCCCTTTCCTGCCCCCTTCCACGTCCCCTTGGAAGACTTTTTTTGGGAAAGGAATTGTGGGCGTATGCCCTCCCCAAACCACGACGGCTTCCCCCTTTCCTTGGGACTGTTCCAAGAGGGGTTGGGGGGCCCCCTTTGCAAGTGATTTTAATTTGGCTCCTAAAAAGGTCGTTTGTCTTCCGCCCTTGCCAAAAACCCCAGCAACGCCAAGCTTTAGTTTAAAAACCGGTTTCTTTTGGGTGGCCCCGCGTCATGGCCAACTTTCGCACCATACGCAGATGGACACACCGGGGACTTGTAAAATTTAAATCTTTTGGGAAAGCTATCCCCCCTTTGCTCTTCCAGATCTTGTTTAGTTTTCCCAGCTGCGTTGCGATCGCTAGTCTTCTTATTTCTGTTGTAACACCGTTTTTTGGGGAAAGGGGCGCCAAGGTTTTTGAAACGCCCACTTTTCTTCAAGCTTTGTCCTTTCTTTAAATTTTTTCAGCTTTGGTTGTTTTTTGCTTTGACCCAGGATTTTTGCTTTTTCTGGGGCCACTTCCATTCCATAGCACCTCCCCTTTTTTTCCAGTTCTCTTTGTCAGTTTTTTTATTCTTCCTTTTGTTTGCCTCCCATCGGGCGATTTCAACTCCCGAACCTCAGATTAAAAAATGATTCTTCCTCCGAGGGAAACAGTATTGGGAAGTCATGGGGGGTTTTTCCCACCTTTGATTTTTTCCCGGGAAAGTTTTAAACAGTAGGGGAGAAGCAGCAGCCTTGAAGGGACTCCAACTGGGGTTTTTGGTTTTAGCCCCCCTATCTTTTGGGTTGAGGGGGACTGCGCGGCGGGCGGTGTTTATACAAAACCCTGGGGGGTTTTGGGACGAGCCCCCTCCTCTATCCCCAAATTTTCCCTGGACACTTCCCCACAGCCCCTTGGCCAAAACCCTTAAAAAACGTTTTTCCTAAATCAAGGAAGTTGTGGAATGGTCCCCTCTGTGGGCAAAGTTTCCCCCATCAAATCCGGCGGGTGAAGACTGTTCTAGGGTGCTTTTTCCTGCCCTGAATCCACTTTTTTCCCTTCCCCAGGTGTTCTTCCCGCCTCTTTCTTCATGTTTAAAGATGACCCCCTTAGCTGTTTTTTAACTGGGGGGCAAAGAACTTATTGTTCTGAGTTCTGGAAATTGGGCGTAATTTTTTTTTTGGGGGCAGGGGAATAGTTTTGAGTCCTTTCTGGGGGCCAAACTTTTTTTTCCTCCAGATTTTCTGACAAATCATGTTACAAGAGTGCCCAAATTTCCCCCCCTCCAGGGTTTGACAGTTTCTGTTTGGAAAAATTTTTCCTGCCCGGGGTTTTTCCCTCCCGGGAAGGCTCCCCGGGGTTTTTCCCTTCCCCACTTTTTCTCTCTTTCACGGGGTAGTGGGAGGATCCCTTGTTGGTTTAAAGCCCCCTCAAACAGACTGCGTCGGGCTTATGGGGGAAAGTTGAAAATTTTTCTTGGCAGAAACTGGCCCTTTCTTTTTCAAAACAGCGGAGTTTTTCTTTTCACAGCTCGCCTGAGGTATCCTCGATGACTGACGACCCTGTTTTGCTGCGCCCTTGGGGGTTTTTTAAAGTGGGGGAAAGGAAATTTTTCCCTTTTTCCCCTTTTTCCCCAGGGCCTTTCTCGTTTTGGTTCTCGCACTTTTAAAATTGATCCATTGTTCTTTGGTTTCCCAATCATTTCCTTTTTTACAAGGTTTTTGGGCCCTTTTCGATACTGTGTCGCTTGTTCAGGGCTGGAATTTTTTCGGGATTTTTCAGTGATCTTCTTTTTTCGCAGAGGTCAAGGTTTCGTTTTAGACCATGCTTGGGGTTTCTTCCCTGTCCCCCCAAGTACCTTTCCCCTTCTGTTTTTGCAACGCCTCATTGAAGCTTTTTTTTGGGGGGCGTTTTAGCATGTCCAGGGGGTTGGGGTGCCGCGAACCCGCCCCCCCAGCTGTGCCTGGGAAAGCCCCTTCTATCTCTGGGCCTTTTTAAATCTCCAGGGCAAACTTGAAGCGTGCTGCGCAGCGGTACTTTTTTTTTTCAATTTGACTTTATTGTGGCAGCACGAGTCGGGGGCGCTGCCTAATCCCTCCGGGGGATGTCCCCCGGCTTTGGGTTTTTTGATGCTTTTAAATTTTAAGCGCCGCGGATGGGCAAAGTCGATCTGGTTGTGATCATTCCGTTGCCATCCAGTTGTTTTTTCCCTTTACAGTTTGTGGGGGGAAAGGGGTTTCAATGGTGACTTTTTTGAAGGGAAACCCCCAAGGCGAAGTCCCCCGCGTTAAATTTCCCCCGGCCGTATTGACCCCCCGTTCCAGCCCCCGTTTTTAAGGCATCTGGGGCCCACTTTTTGGCCCTTGAAGTCCCCCCCGAACTAGTATGTCTTTTTTGGGGGTTTTCTATGTTCCCCCCCACTTTCCCCGTAGAATTCTTTCCCCCGCCTTTACTTTTTGGCTGGATTGGAGCTACACCTGGATGAGTTGATGTTCTTTGGGTTTGGCTGACACACGAATCTGATGATTCTGCTGTTTAAAAGGGGTTTTCACCAAGATGCTCCATGATTTCTTTTCGTACGATAAAGCTACGCCTTTTTTTATGTGTTTACTCTTCGCCACTGTCCACACTTGTGTCCTTCCTCTGTGATTTTCTTCTCCAAAGCCTTCCCCCTCTTCCCTTCCCACAACCCCAATTCCCCTTGGAAAAAAATCTCAGGTCGGGGCCCATTCTTTTCCCTTTTCCGCACTGATGGAGTGTACAACATTCCAGGGTTCCCAAAGGTTTAAATTTTCCCCCATTGGGAGCTTGTAAAGATTTTTTTGGGCCCCTTTCGGGCTTTTCCCCTTCCACCCGGGGCTTTTCAGTGGGAAGCGCGGGCGTTGGTTAAACCCGGGGCCCCGGGCCCATCCGGGAGTTTGGGTGGCCCAGGTTATCTCCTTTACTTTTTTTGGGGGTTTGGGGAAACCTTGGGGGCGCCCCCCCCCTCTCCAAGTCCCTACTGGAAAAGGTATACTGGGGAAAAGCTTTTCCATTTGCAGAAACCCTTTTTCTGACCTGACCACAGATATATTTATAGTAATAAAAAAATAATAGAGGATTTAAAGGGGGTAAGTAAAGAGTAAGTACAAATATTTAAAACCTAAAAGAAAGCTTTCCCTTCTGGGGGAGATTGCAACGATTGGCTCCTCTTTTCTTCTCATTACCCTCACCGGGGCCAACGCGCTCCTGAATTTTGGGGCCAACCCGAAGGGCCCCCACCCCCTCAGATCAAGAAAACACATCCAAATTCCCCGTCTGTCCGCTGCCTCCAGGTTGGGGTTGAAATTACTTTTTTTTTCGGGGGTTTAAAATGTTTGAGGGAAATAAAGCCAGAATTATTAGAATAAACAGGGTTTAAACTTTTCCCCCCCCAGTAATTCTCCTGGGGGCGATGTTTTTTTTTTTGGGGGGGTAAAATTTTTTTATTTACTTTTTTGGTTTTTTTTCATTTGCTACTTTTAGAGGCCCACCCTTCATCTCCAAAATGGCAGATTTTAGAAAAAAACCCCTTTAAGTTTTTTTAAAAAAGGCAGAAGTCACCAGTACTTCTATATCACAAAAAAACCAAAAATGGGTTTAAAATTCAAATTTTTAATGTATAAATTCGTTAGCAGCATCAAATAGTAAATTTAACAAGGAAAAAAAAAAAAACAAAACATTCACCCAAAAAAAAGTTTCCTTGCGAAAACTGCATCCGGGGGGGGGGGAGGGGGTCTTCCCTAATTTTGGGGCAAAAACCAAATTTCCAAATGTAAGCCTGGGGGTAGTGCACTCTTTTTCTGACCTTCCCAGCCTCCCCCTCCCACATGGGAGAGCAGGCCATAAACATGTAATGAGGGAAGGGAGACTTTTTTTTTCCCCCCTGCTGCCCTTACTTTTTACAGCGGGGAAAGTATCAGCCCGGGGTACAGAGGTAAACCTACCCTCCCTTCCTTTCCTTAACCCTACCTCTTTCCCAGGCCCCAGTTTGGGTTTAAAAACCGGGGGTTCCGCTGTTTGCTCCAAACACAAAGGGAACTTTCCCCTGGCCACAAGTGTTTTTTTTTGCCTTTTTCTCTGCTATTATGCAACATCCATCACCCCGGTTTTTGGGGCTCTTGATAAGACCAAGAAAAGACACACAATGCCCCCAAAAAAAAAAACCCCAAAACCCCCAAAAAAGGAGGTAAACGGTGTGGCTCTAATGTACGGATTTCCCGGGCATAATAAAAATTTTAGCCAAAATAAGAACTAGGTTTTTTTTTTGCTTTGGTTTCCTTGGGGGGGGGGGGACACAGTTTTTCCCTTTGGGGATTCAAAGGTTTGGGTTTTAGAGAAATTTTGGGGGGGAACTTTTTTGAAAGGGCCCTTTTGGAAAAGGCCCGAAACCTCCCTTCCACAAAACAGCTAACTGACTGATCTAAAAGAATTTTTTGCCTGATATTTTGTTTGTTTATTTTTGTGTGTGTGTGTGTGTGGCTTTTTTTAGGGTTTTTTTTTTTAATTTGGGTTTTTTTTTTGTTGTTTTTGTAGTTTTTTTTTTTTTTTCCCTTTTAATTTTTTTTTTAATTTTGGTATTCATGAGAAAAGTTGGTAGATTTTTAGAGTAAAATTTTTATATTTTTAAAAAGAAAAAATTTTATTTTTTGGTTTTTTCCCTTTTTTTTGCTCACGGAAAATTTTTGTGGGGGTTTTTTATTCTGTTTTCCCGCTGTGTTTCCTTTTCCCTCTTTTTTCCAAGGACTTTGAAACAGCCCTATTGTGGGGTTTTGAACTAGAAATAGAGACCCCTTCCTTTTTTATCCTCCTCAATTTGGGGGAAACCCCCGAAATGGGGGAAAGCCTTTTCGGGGTTTAGGGGGAAACAAAGGGGCTTGAAATTTTTATTAAATGTTGGGGGACACTGGGCCCAAAAAATAGGGGAAGTCCATGCAACAGAAGTTCACGTTTTGGGGTGTGGTAGCCCAAAAATGAAAAAAGTTTTAGATGCCACAAGTCCCGTGGTGTAAGTGCTAAAGCCAGCCTCTAAAAAGGAATTAACAGCCAATTCCCCCCTTTTTGTAGGGAAGTTGGCTGGGGTTTATAATGTTAAAGTAAATTTCCCTTTCCAATATTTCCCTTTTCGAAAAAGGGGGGAAAAAAACCCGGTATTAGCGGCTAGGCAAGGGTGTTTAAAACCAAATGGGGGGTTTTTTAGTTCAAGATCCACCGCGGCCCCAAGTTCCTAGCCCTCCCAAAACATCCCAAATTTTGGGAACCCCCTATCTTGTTTTCTTTGTTTACTTTTTTTTTTTTAAAATATTTCAAGTTTAGTATTTTGTTTGTTGTATCCTTTTGGGAGTATTCCTTTTTTTTTCTTTTTCCCTTTTAAAGGGTCTTCTTTTTATGTCTTTTTTTATGTGTTTCAAATTTTGTTATTTTTTTGATGAAATTTTTCATGATCCTAAGACTATTATTAAAAGCTAAAATGTTTTTTTTGTTTTTTGTTTCAGATAGCTCGGGGTTTTTTTTAGGGGAGCCTTTGGAATCTTCTGAGGGAAAATTTTTAACATCATTTCGGCTGCCCTTTTTTTAGGGACGTAGGTTCTTATCATTGTATACATGTCCCCCAACACCTATGCCCCCACCCAAAAACAATTTGGGGAATAAAAAACTGGAATTTGGGGCTTCCCCCCATTGGGCATTTTTAACGAGAGATGTACAAGGGGAAGCGACAAGCATTGAGACGGGGAGCAAGCATGGGTGAAACCACAACTCCGGAAAATCCGGAATCCGGATTTCATATTGGTCGTTTGTCCGAAATCTGGACATCGGCGTTCGTTGTGGTCGATTTTCCTTTTTTGGGTAGTTTTTCGGTGAAGCTGCGTTCTTGAACAACTCGCGCATGCGCCGTCCAAGTTGTTGCAAAACTTGTCTTTCGATTTGCGCCATTTCCACGATAGCCTACAGCGGTTCACGTCGCAACGATCTTCTTCACGTCGGAACGACCCGTCGACCTAGATCTAGTCTGAATCTGCTGCACTTCATTGTCTTCTTTGAGCACGATGCCGTTTGTGGCTGTGAATGAAACACGTCGCTGATCGATGCTTCTGTCCCCAACAAATGGTCTTGGCGATGGCTGGACGAAAGAGGTCCGACAATGATGGCGAAATGGAAAGGCGACACATTTCTGACTTGGTCACCGCAAAACCACAGCTGCTGGCGTTGCCCGGTGCATCGTCTGCTTGCAGGACATCAAGTATGGAAGCTCTGGCATAACGGCACTCAAAAAGCATGTCAAATACAAGAAACACCAGGAAAATGCAAAGGTAGGCAACGCTCGCTCTCTCTCTCTCTCTCCCCTCTCTCTCTCTCTCCTCCTCTCTCTCTCTCTCTCTCTCTCTCTCTCCTTCTCTTCTTCTTCTTCTAAAATACTGGTTCACTCAAAAACGATAGGTCTCTCTCTCTCTCTCTCTCTTATCATGTTGCTATGTTGAATTGTCTGTTATGAATGATATTTGCTGACATAATGTATGCTTGACAAGGACAGATTTTTAGCTAGGCTTTGGCCTAAAATCTTCATCCTTGGGTATTAAACAGGTTCGTACCCCCTTGAAGACCCTTGAAAACCCTTTAAAATACAACTGGGTCAAAAGGCCCTTGAAAACCCTTGAATACTGCAGATATCCCTACCACCCTTGAAACCCCCTTAAAAACCCTTTTTGGGCCAAAAATACCCAACATTTTAAGACGAAAGGGGGAACAAAAGCGACAAACTTCGGGCATCGATTTTCGCCTCCGAAACGTTCCGGGGTCGTCTGCTTTTCAACAAAGGGAACAATTCAAAAGTTGGGTTTCGTTGCGCAGCGCAGTTCGACTTCCGACAAAGGCCTGCCCCCCTAATCTTCGGGAAACAACACTGTTGCGTTGTCATCATGCCCAAGGGGAAATTGTGCATTTGATCCCTTTGGTTACAAAGGAAGAATATCGAAACGGCCTGAATCAGAGACAAAAAACGGTTTTTCCCTAAAGTTGCAAAAGACCGTTTATTTCGGGCAGTGGGCGAACGCGTTGCCCAAACACGGGAAAAGGAAAATATTTGGGAAATTGAAAACCCGGGGGTAGGGGGTATTAGTCTTAGGACTTCGTTCCAATCATCAAATTCATCAACATCAGGTCCCAAACCCCTTTCCTCATAAAATCGCAGCCAATCCCAATAAAAGCAAGTGGGGAAAATGTTTAAAAATTAAAAGTGAAGTGTTGGGCGATTCTGCCATCAACATCACACAGTTTCCGATCTGCCCGAAAACGCACGAAACTGTTTCACATGTTAAAAATATTTCCGATTGCGAGATAAAAGGGGGGGGAAAAAAAAAAATTTTTAAGGAAAATTTTTTTTTCGTTGAAAAAAAAAAGATAAAAATTTTGAACTTTTCAAATTGTCCTTTTCTGTTGAATTTTTAAAAAAAAAAAATCCATTTTTGAAAAACTTCAAACAACCCCACACCCCCCCCCCCCCCCCCCCCCCCCCCCCCCCCCCCCCCCCCCCCCCCCCCCCCCCCCCCCCCCCCCCCCCCCAAAA
>JAFLJL010000338.1:5000-10191 GCA_018398815.1 Conus ventricosus | reverse complement strand
GTGGGTAAGCATTCGGGGTGAGAGAGAAAACGAGAAAGTGGAAAACTCGAAAAGAGACAGACAGACAGACAGACAGAGACACAAACAGAGAGAACTAAAGCAATCGAGAGAGAGAGAGAGAGAGAGAGAGAGAGAGAGAGAGAGAGAGAAGAGAGAGAGAGAGAGAGAGAGCCAGAGAGACACAGAGAGAGAGACAGAGAGAGAGAGAGAGCAGAGAAGAGACAGACAGAGAGAGGGAGATAGACAGACAGACAGACAGACGGACAGACAGGACGTGGACGGACGGACGGACAGACAGACAGAGAAGAGACTCAAGACTCAAATGTTTTATTCTTAAAGGCCATAGCGACAATAGGCAGGACTCTCCCGTGATTGCTCGATTGTTTTTTTACAAGCAGAGGCAGGACATTCTCAGAGCAAAACGCAAACTACAGGGAACAAACACTTTCATCGGAGAGGACTTCTCGACCAGGGTGCGAGAGCTGAGGAAGAAACTGACACCTCACCTCAAGAAAGCCAGAAGTGATGGTAAACGGGCTACGTTAGTCCTTAACTACCTCCTTATCGACGGCAAGCGATTCACCATAGGTACTGACAATGGGCTTGTTGAATTATCAAGATAGGAACTCGGCCGGTCCAAAATTAGTCATAGTGACGTGTCCTTAACAGTGAAGGGAACCAACGGTGAGCTGACAGAGAAGAGAACAGGCGAGAGAGAGAGAGAGAGAGAGAGAGAGAGAGAGAGAGAGACAGACAGACAGACAGACAGACAGACAGACAGACAGAGAGAAAACGACAGCAGCAGAAGCAGAAACAGGAGCAGCGGTAGCGGCAGCAGCGGCGGTGGCAGCAGCAACTGACAATTATTAGGAATGGGGCAGCAGGAGTTGGATGCAGGATGTGTCTTCCAGAGGCAGGTAGTTTACTTCAGTCTTCTTCCTCGTTCGCTTCCCATTAGATGAGCAGCCCGGTGTCATCGATGAAGGCTGCCGTCCACCGCAGCTCCTCCAGGGTGCCGTACAACTTGGCTTCCACTGCTGTCGGTGTTGGCCAGTACTTCCTTCTGGATGCTGCATGCGTCATACAGTCTTGAAGGATGTGGTCTGTTGTCATTAGTCCCTCATCACAAGGGCACTCTCCACTCTGTCCAATGCCAAATTTTGTGTGCATGTGGTGGTGCAGGCGATTGTGTCCAGTCCTCAGGCGGAAGATCTTGACCTGTTCCCGTCGTCCCAGCAAATGGTATTTGTCTTCTGGGTTGTGTTTGGGGTGCTGGAGGTGCCACTTTATTCCTTGCTGTGCCTTGATGATTGTCTTGATTTCATCATATGACACCAGGTTGTTGGCCTGCTCCTTCTGTGCACCATCTTTTGCCAGAATATCCGCTTTTTCGTTGCCTCTGATACCACAGTGTGCTGGTACCCATTGCATCACCCCACTTTTTCCACTCTGGCACTCAGGACAATAAGGGCTGAAGTAAGATGGTTCTGTTCTTTGCAGCGGGAATTCTTGAGGGCTTGGAGTACGGAGAGAGCGTCTGAGAACACCACCACCTGCCCTGTTGTTCTTATGGAGTTCTGCGAGACTGTTGTGGCTGCCTCACAGAGAGCTTCTCGCTAAGCTCGGAAGTTGGTGGAGTATTTTCCTGTTGGGATTGCAATTTCTTCATCTCCGTCTTTGTATCGGAGGAAGATTCCAGCTCCACCATCCCTCGTTGCTTCTGTGGCGGAGCCATCTTACTTCAGTGATTGCTGCTATACTATTCTGTGACCCCCACCCAGTCCCACCCGTCACTGATCTCTCTCTCTCTCTCTTCTCTCTCTCTCTCTCTCTCTCTCTCTCTCTCTCTCTCTCTCGCTCTCTCTCTCTCTCTCTCTCTCTCTCTCTCTTTTCTCTCTCTCTCTCTCTCTCTCTCTCTCTCTCTCTCTCTCTCTCTCTCTCTCTCTCTTTCCCTCTTCTCTCTCTCACTCCTCTCTCTCTCTCTCTCTCTCTCTCTCTCTCTCTCTCTCTCTCTCTCTCTCTCTCTCTCTCTCATATTTTGTCATCCTATGTTGATCTCCTTCTTCCTTCTCTTGTCGTTTTGAAGTTGGGGGGGGGGGGGGGGGGGGGGGGTGTATGGAATTGTTGCTTGCTGCCGAGTTGGGCATGTCTGGTGTCTTTCAGCTTTTTTTTTTTTTCCCCTTCATTCCATGACTTGATGTTTTACCACTCTTCTTCATTGTAGTTTGTCATGTGCCAATTTTTTTATATGCTTCTCCTCCTCCTCCTCCTCCTCCTCCTCCTCCTCCTCCTCCTCCTCTTCTCCTTAGTCTTCTTTTTCATCATCATCATCATCATCATCATCATCATCATCTTCTTCTTCTTCTTCTTCTTCTTCTTCTTCTTCTTCTTCTTCTTCTTCTTCTTCTTCCTTTTCTTCTGTCTCTCCTTGTGTCAGAGACTCCGTCTCTTTATTCTGTGTCTCCAAGTCCCCACCTCTCTCTCTCTTTGAGTCGCTTTCCATCCATCCCTCTCTCCCACACTCTCTTCCTCTAGTTATATTGTGCATTCTCTTATTCTAAATTGCCATGTATTCATTGTTGTTTATGAGTTTATATGCAGTTCGATGCAATGATTTCTACCATGTATTTATTGTTTGAGGGCTGGATGAAAAAATCCACTGACTGGTGCTTATTCTTTTCCCTCATTAAACAACATTTCGTTCGTTCGTTCGTTCGTTCTCTCTGATTGTGTCTGTCCCTGTGTATCTTTTTGTCTATCTGTCTATCTATTGATCTGTCTGTCTGTCTGTCTGTCTGTCTGTCTGTCTGTCTGTCTGTCTGTCTGTCTCTCGTTTAAAACATTAGAAAAAAAATCAATTGAAAGAAACTAGTGATATATTAAATCATTCAATGATGATGATGATGATGATGATTCCTTTGTACTTCATACAGCAAGTACACATACGTGGTAATGAGTAAACGTCTATTAATCAGACTTCCACCGACATAAAGCTTAACACTTCAGAAAACAAACAAAATCGAACGAATATATAGACCTGAAAGGTCAAAATGAAAGCGTCGACAAACTAAGTGTACATGTATGGCTTCACGAAGGCATGGGTGCTCATGTATTAAGAAATAGTATACATGCGATTACATGGCAAAAGATGATTCACCTTAAAGAGGAAAAACTCAACACTGCTGGTGTACTGGTCTACTATCAAAGAAACCAGCACCTTTGATTGGCAGACGTTGTTACAGAGTAATTTAGCGTGGTCTGGGGGAGGGGGAGAAGGGAGGGGACACAGGGATGGACGTGTAGTATCGGCTTTTTTTTAAAGAGGGAAATAACAGTTTTGTGGGCTCACTTCTTAATTAAGAAGAATCCATCTGTTTAGAGTCGGTAAATTAGGAAGAATGCAGAGAGTTGGCAAACAACAAATGTTACAAAAGCGTGTTAGCAATAACTTAAATTACATGTGTAAAACAGACTATGAAAGATTGAACAACAGAAAGCGGTGAAGGAGAAATTGAGACAGCTCCTAAACAGAAGTTAATTTCTTGAGCAGAGAGAGACACACACAGACAGACAGACTGGCGGGCAGAGAGAGAGAGAGAGAGAGAGAGAGAGAGAGAGGAGAGAAGAGAGAGAGAGAGAGAGAGAGAGAGAGAGAGAGAGAGAGAGAGAGAGAGAGAGAGAGAGAGATGGAAGATGTGAGTAAGCATTCGGGGTGAGAGAGAAAACGAGAAAGTGGAAAACTCGGAAAGAGACAGACAGACAGACAGAGACACAAACAGAGAGAACTAAAGCAATCGAGAGAGACAGAGACAGAGACACACAGAGAGACAGAGACAGAGAAAAAGAGAGCAGATAAAAGAGGGAGGGAGAAAGAGAGTGAGAGAGACAGACAGACAGACAGACAGACGAACAGACAAGACGTGGACGGACAGACAGACAGACAGACAGACAGACAGACAGACAGAGAAGAGAACAGACGAGAGACAGAGAGAAAACGGCAGCAGCAGAAGCAGAAACAGGAGCAGCGGTAGCGGCAGCAGCAACTGACAATTATTAGGAATGGGGCAGCCGTCATGACAGCAGGAGTTGGATGCAGGATGTGTCTTCCAGAGGCAGGTAGTTTACTTCAGTGATTGCTGCTATACTATTCTGTGACCCCACCCAGTCCCACCCGTCACTGATCTCTCTCTCTCTCTCTCTCTCTCTCTCTCTCTCTCTCTCTCTCTCTCTCTCTCTCATTTTCTCTCTCTCTCTCTGATTGTGTCTGTCCCTGTGTATCTTTTTGTCTATCTATTGATCTCTCTGTCTGTCTGTCTGTCTGTCTGTCTGTCTCTCGTTTAAAACATTAGAAAAAAAATCAATTGAAAGAACCAACTAGTGATATATTAAATCATTCAAATGTTTGTCAACACGATCCGCTGTTGTGTGCCTGTATGTACATTAGTGTGTGAATGAGAAGGGGGGGGGGGGGTTGACGTGGGGTGTGGATGGGGGGGGTAGAGGCGAGGGAGGGAGGAACCTGTCGGAATGAGTTGTGGGTGAGGGGAGGCGGGAGGGAGAAGGGAAGGGTGAGGGGAGGCGGGAGGGAGGGAGAAGGGAAGGGTGAGGAGAGGCGGGAGGGAGAAGGGAAGGGTGAGGGGAGGCGGGAGGAGAAGGAAGGGTGAGGGGAGGCGGGAGGGAGGGAGAAGGGAAGGGTGAGGGGAGGCGGGAGGGAGAAGGGAGGGGTGAGGGGAGGCGGGAGGGAGAAGGGAAGGGTGAGGGGAGGCGGGAGGGAGGGAGAAGGGAAGGGTGAGGGGAGGCGGGAGGGAGAAGGGAAGGGTGAGGGGAGGCGGGAGGGAGGGAGAAGGGAAGGGTGAGGGGAGGCGGGAGGGAGGGAGAAGGGAAGGGTGAGGAGAGGCGGGAGGGAGAAGGGAAGGGTGAGGGGAGGCGGGAGGGAGAAGGGAAGGGTGAGGGGAGGCGGGAGGGAGAAGGGAAGGGTGAGGGGAGGCGGGAGGGAGGGAGAAGGGAAGGGTGAGGGGAGGCGGGAGGGAGGGAGAAGGGAAGGGTGAGGAGAGGCGGGAGGGAGAAGGGAAGGGTGAGGGGAGGGCGGGAGGGAGAAGGGAAGGGTGAGGGGAGGCGGGAGGGAGAAGGGAAGGGTGAGGGGAGGCGGGAGGGAGAAAGGAAGGGTGAGGGGAGGCGGGAGGGAGAAGGG
>JAFLJL010000337.1:7500-18802 GCA_018398815.1 Conus ventricosus | reverse complement strand
AACGATCAAGGAGAATCTGTTCAGCTTACAACTAAACAAGACCCATCAAAGTTTGTAAGCATGAATACAATTAAACAAAGACTTAGGGTGGGAGATCGAAATCGTCTTGGCATTGCTAAACCAAAATTAGATAGGGATGCAGTTGCTAAACTTCAAAACACGCTACAAGAACTTCCAACAGATAACCAAATGCAAAACATGGAATTTAAAGATTTAAGTCCAACAGCGGTGTGAATTAATAGAAGCAGAAACCAGTTTTTCCGAAGAAACAGCATTAAAAACAATTAATGATTCCCCGCTACCCATGCGAGAAATAGCGGCTCTTGATCATGCTTTAAGAACCATTAGAGGCGAATTAACAAACAATTTAGCAAAACTGGGTGAACTAGATGAGCATATAAAAAGAGAAAAAGAAAAACTCGTTGAGGCTGATGAGGCCAACTTAGGACCTGGTGTTAAAGAAAGAATAGCCCAAAGACTAAAAGATCTTGAACAAGAAAGATCAGCAAGACTAGAAGTGTTGTCTACTAACCGAGAACAATTGCGAACTCAAGTGAGCAGAATAAGAGAAACTATCCAAAGAATTTTATATGAAGACACGACACTAGCAGAACGAATACGAACACTGTTTAGAGAGCAAGGAGTCACATTAGTAAGCGTTATAACAGCCTTAGGATTTGCAATAAGTACACTGGTGATGGCTATTACAGGCGGTGGTGGTCAAAGCCTAGTGCCTCCACCGCCATCACCTCCATCACCCCTGATAAATCATGGGTAAAAAAACAGCTTGATCATCTTGCGGGTTTATTAAAAAAATTAGCCAGTAAAGCTATAGACTCTTTACCGGGTATATTAGGGGGTGTTGTTAGCTGGCTTTTGTCTACTGCAGGCAAAGTAGTTGGCTTTATGGCCGAGCACTTATGGACATTAGTTCTCTTAATAGTCGGGTTAATATTTAGTAAAATAAAGACCAAGTAATCCTAGGCCAGTTAATCCAAGAACAAGCGCTGTCTTTTCATATTCATGGTCATTATTTTTTTAACTTCTTCAACGGCCTTTGGGCTTTGGGCCACGGGGATTGGATGACTTATTCTTGGGGGGTCGACTTGTTTGTTTACTGCTTGCAATATTACAGGCTCAGAATTTATTTCGTTTTTTCCAACCTTCTGTTCGTTGCCTGCCACAAGGATTTCATTATTGTAGTTTATTATTGTTCCTATCTGGAGCCTGAGGTCAGAAGGCAGCATGTATAAACCAGTGCCAACAGCAAAGTCTACTTTCGATCTTGCGTATTGTAAAACATTTTGGTACCTTTTAATACTTGAAGGTAAATCAACTGTAGAATTAATGGCGTCCTCTAAATTTGCTAAGTATTGTTTTTGTGCATCAAAGCCAGTAGAAGGATCAGTTATGCTCGATCTCGTTTGTGCTTGCGAACCTAGCAAACACCAAACGTAAGTACGAACAGAGTCATTTATTCGTTCTATTCCTGCTTTGGTTAGGCCCTTAGAAGTGTCTAATATAAATGTTGTCCATGCTGTTTTATGCTCTTGCTCTATGGCCCTAGGTGAACAGCCGTGCCTGAAGAGAAAGATGTGTAAGGAGGATTCCAAGCATAGTTATACTTTCTGTGCATGCCCCAAAAATAAGGGGTGCCTAAACCATGATTAAGATCCAACTTTTGTCTAAAGTCTGTCTTAGCCTTAATATTAAATTCGTTACAGATCCTTTCAAAAGCCTTCATGTCTATTCGGTTGCTGAATGGATTAAACGGTTTGTCATTTGGTAATGGAGCTTGCGTTCAGTCAAAATACGTCTGAAGGTGTAATAGAAATGAAATCTGTACACTGACCTACCAAAGGATCAGGATGATTTAAGTGATCAGCATACGACACCCCCACACCCAGTTGATGCACAAAACACAGCAAAGTTTAACTGGTTCTGATAAAACTGCATCGGATGACTGAACCACACTTTCGCGATGTAGTCTTTTTTAATAGGAGGGTTAAGATATCTGCTTAATGGAGTACTCACCTTTTTATGAAAAGTGTCAGTCTGGGTCACAGAAATGACAAGAGTATCAGTTGTTATATTTTTAAGATTGTAGTGCGGCCCAACAGAATATTTTGCATCAGTATATTTGAATGCGCTCATTTTTATTTTGTTTAAAAAATGTTTGTAACAATAACAACTCAAGACCGTCCTTCGTTTTTAGAACATGCTATTGATAACGAATGCGGAACCAAAACGGTCGCGCTCCATGAAATTTTTTACAAAGTTGTATGGTTTAATATTACTAAATCCAAGGAGAATAATAAGGTTCTAAAAGTTGACAAAACAGGAGCTAAAGTTAGCCAGTTAACAATACCTGATGGTTATTACGGGTTTTGCTCACTAAAAGAAGCAATGAGTAACTTTGACATTACTCTCAAACTTAACAATGCAAATCTAAAAACAATGTTAACATTCAAGCCTGAAGAAGAAGGAGGTTACTATTTTGATAAAGAGCTAGCTAAAATGTTAGGCTTTGCAGCTGACAATTATAGATTTAGAGTTACACCAAACAAAACTACTTATGAGGGGGAAAATCCGCTCGATCTTGCATTACATTCGTTACTCTATGTTCATTTGGATGAGCTAAGCACTGATGAAAACTTATATGATGGAAGGCCCTCAACTGTTTTAAGAGCTCTTCCATCAGGGAAAGCTGCATATTGCGATTATGAAATTATAAAATTTCCCCTAATTTACAGTTTAAAAGATTAGTTTGTGGGAGGGTCGGATCATTTAATTTAAAAATCAAAGACAAAGCGGGGAAAGTTGTGAAATGTGATAACCTACACATTGTTTTAGAAATAAAATAATACGCTACTAAAAATAATGTCGCGGGGGCCAGAAGAACCGGGAGTTACATTAGCGCCTGTAAGGTGTATAACTTTAGAATTAAAAGACCTGCAGACGTTGCGGACTTTGAACAGAACGGTGAAATAGGCACTTTGTATGGTTTTGAGTACACTAAAGATGGTGATTATAAACGCAAAGAGGTTGGCGACAGCAAAAAGTTTCCTAAACTAGAACAACTGCGCAATCTAGAAGCAAATAATGTTGGCCAGTATGAATATAAAATAGTTCGAAAACCTGACCTCAAATGGCACTTGGAACCATATTTAGAATGGGAAATAAAATTTGAATTCATAAGCCCATTTACATTTTTTAGCCGTCAAAAAGTTTCAGAAAAGCATTCAACTCTGGCCCTTTACATGTAAGTCTTATGCCGGACGACAATAGTCGGAAAGAGATTGAAATAACGCCGTATGGGAAAAAACAGTACATCCTCCACAGAAAAGAAACAGTTTTAAAAAAAGCTTCTACAAAATTACAGTTCTTTCCAAGCAGAAAATTAGGAGACACGTTCACAATAATATTTGAAATTTCTGTCTTTAAAGATGTGGAGAGGGATGGGGGTTGTGGGCGTTAGTGACGTCCTTATAAAAGGAATTAATATTAGCTGGCAAAACTTAGACGTTAAACGTCTTAAAGTTACCATCGTCGTTCTTCACAATGGTGAGGATATTAAGGTTATAACAACAAGCAACAAAATCACTGTTGACTTAAATAGAAACAATCTTACAGAACTGAATTGGATTAATCTTACACATTTAGGCCTCATAGGATTTTATTATACTGAACAGGTTTTGACAGAGAGTATGATAAACATAATAACTGAATTAGATTAAATCTGTTAAAAAACTATGGAGCAGTTAAACTTTATGACAAAAACCCCTCATTGTTCATTAATTTGTGGACAAACTGGTTGTGGAAAAACAATATTTATCCTCGACCTGTTACAAACAGTTTATCGTTATAATTTTGATTATATTGTGGTTTTCTGTCCAACACTTAAATGGAACAAAGCATATCATGATAGAAGGTTTATATGGACTGATGATAACATATTTTAGTTAATCCTAGCAATAAACTAAGTGAGTGCCTAGAACGCTTTTTTATATTGTTTGAAGGAACGCAGACACTATTTATTATAGATGACTGTTCAGCAGAAAGAGACATAGTTAAAAAGAGAAACACTTTGTCAAAACTGGCTTTCAGTGGAAGACATGCTGGAATAAGTGTGTGGATTTTATGTCAAAAATATAACTCGGTTTTAAAAGACTTTAGAGAACAGTTAAAGACTGTAGTTTTATTTCACATGAAAGACAGAGATGCATTTGATGAATGTTTGCGTGAAAATGATGTTATTGAAAACGATCAGGAAAAACATAGGATTAAGCAAAAACTGAAATCTGAAAAGTTTAGTAAATTAGTATTAAAAACGGACAATCCTACACAGTATGTCTGTTTGTAGGGTCGTTATTTTTTGGTTATTGAAGTCTTACTTGGCAGAGAACTATTCTCTTTAAGGGAAGAACGACAGGGAATATGCCTGTGGCGAAGTGATAAGTTCCTCACGTCCCTGCTCTAGTTTGTTCCTGATGAAGAATAGAAGACAGAATAAACGAACGACCGTCAAAAAGAACAAAGAGAGCAACAAATGGAAATGAAACGAGAAAAATGATGACGACAAAGATGATGATGATGATGATGATGATGATGATGATGTAGTGGTGGTAGTGGTGGTGGTGGTGGTAGTGGTGATGGTGGTGTGAGAGAGAGAGAAAGACAGACAGACAGACGGTCGAACGAAACGGACGGATGGACACAGAGAGAGAGAGAGAGAGAGAGAGAGAGAGAGAGAGAGAGAGAGAGAGAGACAGAGAGAGAGACAGAGAGAGACGGAGACAGAGACAGAAAGACAGACAGAGAAAGAGAGAGTCACAGACAGAAAGAGAGACAGGCAGAGAGACAGAGAGATACAGGGAGAGAGAGAGAGAGAGGAGAGAGAGAGAGAGAGAGAGAGAGAGAGAGAGAGAGAAAGAGAGAGAGAGAGAGAGAGAGAGAGAGAGACAGAGACAGAGACAGAGACAGACAATCAGGTAAACAAACGGACAAACAGACAGCCTAACAGAAACACAGACACACCGATGACATCTGTGGTTTAACTGCTTAATTGTCTTGAGCTTTCAAAGCATCACACACACACACGCACACACGCACGCACGCACGCACGCACGCACGCACGCACGCACGCACGCACGCACGCACGCACGCACGCACACACACACACACACACACACACACACACACACACACACACACACACACACACACATGTGCGCGCCTATGCGCATACACTCACTCACTCACTCACTGTCTTCTTTTGTTTCTTTTTGCAGTGCAGCTAACTCTTGTGTGTCTCTTTCCAGTCCGTCACATCTTCTGCCAATTTCATCACACTTTGTTGTGAGTAGCCCAAGATCAGTCTTAATGTCACTCAAATCATTCCGCATGGAAGCCAGGTTAGTATCTATAGATTTAGATCTCTCCTCTTGCACTCTCAATGCCTCCATGATCTGAGAGAGAACATCCACAGGGCAGTTGAGGAATCCATACATGAAGAGAGGGGACGATCGGTAGCGCTACTCCTGTCCGCTGAACTGGTACACGATGGCGCTGTCGTGTCGTTCTTTGCCGTATTCACTTGCTGGGAAGGGCGATCGCGATCCGTAGGGCCAGGGTTCAGTTCAACATCGCCACAACACAGAAGGTAGGCAGCGACAAACACAAACATCACGATATCCAGTCTGTTCCGCACTGTCACAAGTCTCGTGCGCATGATCAACGCAAACCTGACACGCTTTGCCATGAAGGTCTGGTAAATGGCCAGAAACAGGCCACACCTGACACGAAAACACACACTGTCCACCGGCATGGTCACTGACAGTCACAAAAACTACACCTCTGTGATCAGCACAACGTCACATACCACACTGCATGAATATCCACTTTCAAAGATCGCTAATTATTAGACTAATTTACAAAATACTCTAAATTTCTGAGAGCGGCGAAAACATGCGTGCTATCAACACCGTGAGATCGTCTCACCAAGCAGAAAAATATTTATCATTTGTATTGGATAAATGGCATAGGGTTAGTCTTATCAGATTCAGACTAAGAGTTAGCGGCCTAAAAAATGTCAAACATTGGTTTCAAACTGAAGAAGATAAAAACAACGTTTGCCCGTCGTGTGGAAATGGAACAGAGGATGAAATTCATTTACTGTTCAATTGCTCTGCTTATAATGAAAAGCGCAAAAGCTGTAGTATTCTAAATTCCTTTACAGGAAATCCTGATCAGAGATCGGTAACATATATTCTTTCAAATAACAACGAAAATGTAACGATATCCCTGGCTAGATTTTTAGCAGAAGCAATGAAGATTAGGAAAGTGTTAATTGAACAAAGTCAACAAATTACAAGATGATCCACCATCTGTATACCCGCGTTCGCTCATGCATCTCTCTGTTTCTGTCTCTGTCTCTGTCTCTCTCTCTCTTTCTCTCGCACTCTTCTCTCTCTCCTCTCTCTCTCTCTTCTCTCTCTCTCCCCTCTCTCTCTCTCTCTCTCTCTCTCTCTCTCTCTTCCCCTCTCTTTATCTCTGCGTGCTGCGTGTGTGTGAGTGTGCGCGCGCGAGCGCGCGCGTGTGCATGCACCTGCATGTGCGTGCATATTTCTTTCATGCGTGTGTGTGTGTATAGTCTTTTGATAAAGATTGAGATCATTTATGACAAAACATTTATTTATATATGATTGTCCCCCCTTGTCTGAAAAGGCTGTACAGCTATTGGCCAATAAAAAAAAGTGTTAGTGTCAGTGTCACTCACTGTCAGGAACGACAAGAAAGCAAAGCACGGACGAGAGAAGCGTGGTTGGTTGGCATTCTAAATGCGAATAGAAAGAGGTCCAACAGACGAAACGGGGCATTGTTGCGACACGTTTTCAAATAACGACGCGATTTGAAATAATTATTCAAAAACGTGTCGATTTTATTTCAAAACGCGTTGGTGTGTGTCGCCACGTTTTGATATAATGACGCGATTTGAAATAACTATTTCAAAACGTGTCGAGTTTATTTCAAAACGCGTTGGTGTGTGTCGACACGTTTTGAAATAAAACCGCAATTTGAAATAAATTGACCAAAGTCTTTGATTACAACCATTCAGGACAAAAGCCCACTGGACAAAACCACTGCCCATGCAGAAGTAGAAAGAAACTCGTGGAGAGCGTGGCAGCAGAGAGTCCTCAGAAGAGAAGCCCCCTTCAAGCCAGTGTTTCGGCCCTTATCTCCTGACACTCTAGGGGGTTGGGCCACACCCGGTTCATGACTCCGGATGTCCCTCTGCTGCCCCTTTTTTTGTTTCCCATCTTGGGACGAGCCATGGCTGGGATTCGAACCCATGACCCTCTGGAGATGCTCATTTTCCACTTAATGACTCGCGCTTTAACCACTGAGCCACAGGACACCTGATATTTGTAGGGAAATTAAGCCTTATGAAGTTCACTTTGTTCCTCCTTGACCAGATCCAGCTTGAACACCTCTCTGCCGCTTCTGCCATTGCTTTCAGGGCTCTGGTTTTTTCCTTCCCTGCAACTGAGAGCTGTTTCATGAGGCTGTATGCAGACGTTCCTACAAATCCCCTAGCTCCAATTTCTGCAGTGAGGACTTTGACCTGATAGCCTTCTCTCCTCAGGCTGTTTGCCAGATCAGCATACTTTTCAGTCTTGTAGATTTGAGCTGCCTCCATTCTGTTTTCATATGGCACCGTGAGCTCGATCATGATCAGCTGCTTGGTTGACTTAGAGTGGACTACTATGTCTGGTCTCATGCCACTCTTGCTGATGATTTCTGGGTGACTCTTCCATTCTGGGAGGTCTGCAGTGCACTCCCAGTCATCTGCCCCGTCCAGCAGACTCTGCCTGCATGTTTCGAGTCGCACTGTTGTTCTTGGCCATGATTTGCTGCCTCCTGCCGTGAAGAATGTTGCGGGTGCTTTTGGAGTCCTGATTCTCCCTTTTGTGGTGTTGGTACTGGCCCAGACTACTTGTACAATCTCTTTGAGCACTTGGTTGTGCCTCCATGTGTACCTTCCTTGAGCCAGGGCTACTTTACATGAGCTTAGAACATGCTCCACTGTTTGTTTTTCATGGCAGAGGGGCATGCAGGATCGTCTGTTTTCCCCCACTTCACCAGGTTTGCATTTGAGGGCAGAAGGTCATATGCAGATCTGAGAATGAAGCTGATCCTGAGAGGGGCCATGTGCCAAATGTCATTCCAAGTGAGACTTCTTTGGAGTGCATTCTCCCACGTTGTCCATTGCCCTTGCTGGCTCTGCTGGACTGCTTTTTGGAGTCTTTTTGGTCTTCTTCTTTTCTCATCTCCTGAATCATCATGTCTCTTTTGGCTTTTCCTTTGGCCTTTGACCACCATTCAGTTTTAGTCACCCCCAGTCCTTGTCTGTTGGTCTGTGTGTGTCCTGTTATTTCTCTGATCTTGAGACTTTCTTTTGCAGAATCCATCGCCTCTTGAACTTTCCATTTTCTGCATGTCTTCAGCTGGGGCTTGATTGCTTCTACCACCTTGTCTCCTGAGTCTTCCAGCATGCTTTGAAGTCTGATCTTCCCTGCTTTGTATTCCTCCAGGATGGATTTCAGTGGTAGTTTCAGCTTTGCTTGGCGACAGTACAGCGCCATGTCAGTCAGACAGGGTGGGACACCAAGCCATTTCCTTGTGAACTTGTTGATTTTGGCTTCCATTGCCTCAACTGTGCTGGTGCAGATGTCGTATATCATCAGAGGCCATAGGAGCTTTGGTATCAGCATGAACTGCAGACACCAGACCTTGTATTTGCCAGGGAGCCCACACTGGTCAATGGTCTCCAAGCCTTCTTCCGCCATCTGCTTGGTTTCTTTTGCTCGTTGTGTGTCTTTCAGCGTATCATCATACCATCTTCCAAGGCTCTTGACGGGTTCTTCGGTGACTGTTGGAATGGCCTGGTTGGCAACACTGAAGACCACAGATTCGGCCACTTTTCCTTTCCTCAGTGAGAGACTCCGTGATTTCTTTGGCTTGAACTGCATTCTGGATGAGGCAACTATGTCGTCCAGCCTCTCCAGCACATGACGTGTCTCGTCTTCTCTGGATGAAATCACTGTAGTGTCATCCATGAAGGCCTTGAGAGGAGGCATCTTGTATCCATCGCCAAGGTCTGTTTGTCTCGCGTTGTTTGTTGCTGCTTTCAAGATGAGTTCCATTGCCAGCACGAACAGTATTGGGGAAATTGCACAGCCCATTGCGATGCCCACTTCCAAGTTGATCCAATCTGTTGTGTACTCCTTGGTAGAGAACCGCATTGAGAAGCCATTGAAGTACTTCTTGAGCATGTCGCGGATGTTCTTTGGCACATGGTACATCTCAAGAGCCAACTGTATCATCTCATGGGGCACAGATCCATATGCGTTTGCCAGATCAAGCCACACTACGTCCAGGTCTCTCTTTTCTGTTTTTGCTTTTTGGATTGCGTCCCAGATCATTGTGGCGTGTTCTACACAGCCAGCCACGCCTGGATGCCACCTTTCTGGACTGACACATCCAGTACTTGTTTTCCATCAGGTACTTGGTCAGCCTTGCTGCCATGACAGAGAAGAAGATTTTCCCTTCGACGTTCAGTAGTGATATTGGCCTGAACTGGCTGATGTCACTTGCGTTTTGCTCTTTGGGGATGTACACACCATCTGCCGTCGTCCACTGGCCGCTGATCTTCTGGTTTCTCCAAGCCGATCGCAGCAACCTGTGGAGCCACTCCAGCACCTTGGGACATTTCTTGTAAAGCTGGTAAGGTATTCCGTTTGGCCCTGGTGATGATTTGGCTCTGGCTTTGTCGACCACCTTCTTGATTTCCGCCAACGTTGGAGGCTTGCCATTGAACTGTTCCTCAGGTTGGTTGGCCACACCAGACCTTGAATGTCGAGTGGTGCTTTGCTCTGTGAGTCAGAGTATGTTTTCCTCAGATGCTGCTCAAGAACTCCTTTGTCCACACTTAGGGTCCCAGATTTTGGGTGCTCAAACAGTGTTCTGGCAAACTGGAAGGGGTCTCTGAAGAAGCGCTCTTGTGTCTTCTTCTTTTTGCTCTTCCTCTTTCTCGCAGATTCCGCTTTGCTGAGGGCGCTGTGTTTTTCTTTCAGGTCTTCCCACAGTTTTTCCAAGCCTTGTTTTTCAGCTGGCAGTGCGGTCTTCATTTGCTTCTTGAGGTTGTTCTTTTGGACTCTGATCTTGTCCATCTTTTCTTGGCGTCTGGATTTCTTTGGAGGTGTTTTCTCTTTGGGTAGTTTTACTCCATAGGCGTCTCTACATGTGGCATACACAATGTCCCCATATGTGGCTAGTTTGTGTTCAAGGGTGCTTTTCCCTATCAGTGCATTGAGTCTTTGGACGATTTTTGCATCCAGTTTCTCCAATCTTCAGTTTCGTTGCTCGTGGCAGGTTGAGTTTCAGGCGCCTGGCATCGAGGCCTGTGCAAATTCCTCATCCGAACCAACAGCGTGGATGTCCTTGGCACTGTGGTTTAAATCCTGGCCTTGGTCTTCCGACGTCTTATCTGCTGATGCAGTGCGCTGCTGCTCATTCAGATGAGTCTTCACACATCCCATCTTTGTTCGGTGGATCTTCATGCCACGGGTGGTAGCGAAACGCTTTCCACAGACACATGGATATTCCATTTGGTCCATGTTCATAGTCCGAACAAAACACCACTGGACAAAATACCACCCATGAGGACAAAATCCTATGGACAAAGCACTACCCACACAGGACAAAGGCCCAAGAGACAAAAGACCACCCTCAAAGGACGAAAAATACACTAGACAAACAAGTCTTTGTGCACTCCCATTCAGGACCAAACACACTGGACAAAACACTACCCATGCAGGACAAAAGCCCACTTCACAAAAATGCCACCCATAGAGGACAAAAGTCCACCACACAAAACAACGTCTTTGTGCAGTATTATTAAGGACTTTGTGCAGTATTATTAAGGACTTTGTGCAGTATTATTAAGGACGACGAGACACCAGACAAAACACTACTGACGCGATTTGAAATAATTATTTCAAAACGTGTCGAGTTTATTTCAAAACGCGTTGGTGTGTGTCGACACGTTTTGAAATAAAACCGCAATTTGAATAAATTGACCAAAGTCTTTGAGTACAAACATTCAGGACAAAAACCCGTTTTGAAATGTAAAATCTAATAAAGAATATTTTACTACCTTTCGTCAAAAATTAGAATATGGTTCAAGGGTGTAGCCATTTAATTTTGGTGCGGATCCGTGGTACAGATCCGGATGAAGCGG